>APFE031401565.1:2899-37582 GCA_000404065.3 Pinus taeda
TTTCTTGGTAAGGTTAATTTTGTCAGAAGGTTCATCCCTAACTTTGCTGAAGTAGTCAAACATATCACTAAAATGCTAAAGAAAGGAGCAGACTTTAAGTGGACAGCTGAGGCAAGGAAGTCATTTGAAGAAATTAAGAAAGCACTCACTCAAGCACCGGTTCTTATTAGCCCTGATTTCACCAAGGAATGTCTAATTTTCACATTTTCTTCTGAGGATACAGTTGCTGGAGTCTTATTGCAGAAAGGGAGTCAAGGTATTGAATAGCCCATTTCCTTTTTTAGTAAGACGTTGGCTAATGCTGAATTGAAGTACAATATTTTGGAGAAGCAAGCATATGCATTGGTGAAGGAAATCAAGGATTTTAGAATTTATGTACTGCATTCTCATGTTATTGCATATGTGCCAAGTACTGTCATTAAAGACATCCTTACACAAGCAGACCCGGAGGGAAAAAGAGGAAAATGGATAGCCAAGTTGTTAGAATATGACATTGAAATTAGACCCACCAAGTTGGTGAAGGGTCAAGGTTAGCAAGCTGTAACTCATTCAAATTTGGACAGCCGTGAGATCAATTTTTTAATGCAGAAATATCGAAATTTCTGAATAGAAGAGGAGTTGGTTCAAATCAATGAAAAATTTCTGACATCAGAATGGGTATAGGGAGTGGCATTTGTTTTACCAAACACAACAGGAGCCCCTGATAATCTTTCCAAGTCTAAAGCTCGGTTCACCAAGCTCAAATCTCTGAGATACTTTGTATATGAGCAGAATTTGTTTTGGAAAGATGCAGGTGGGATTTTGCTAAATTGTCTCATTGAGGAAGAAGCTCAGAAGGTAATTGATGAGTTTCATAAAGGAGATTGTGGAGGCCATCACTATTGGAGAGCTACTGCAAATAAAATTCTAAGAGCAGGATATTTTTGGCCAACTATGTTCAGAGATATCTATAAAAGAATAGCTTCATGTCATGAATGTCAGATGTTCGAGGGCAAAAGAAAACTTATGCCTATGCCACTGATCCCAATCTATGTTGAAGCCCCCTTCCAGCAATGGGGATTAGATTTCATAGGTGAAATACATCCTCCTTCATCAGGGCAGCATCAGTGGATTCTCACAGCCACTGATTATTTTACAAAATGGATAGAGGCAGTACCAACCAGGCAAGCAAATGATTCAGTGATTATTTCCTTTTTAGAGAACAACATCTTGGCAAGGTTTGGATGTCCACTCAAGCTTATCACAGGACAATGCTCAGGCTTTTAAATCCAAAACAATGATAAAGTTTTGTCATCAATATCATATTTCCCTTGGACACTCCACAGCTTATTATCCACAGGGAAATGGTTTAGCTGAAAGCTCAAATAAAAGTCTTGTGAGGATCATCAAGAAGCTGCTGCAAGAAAACAAAAAGGCTTGGCACTTAAAGTTGAAGTATGCCTTGTGGGCTGATCGCATTTGTACAAAAAGGTCTATTGGAACATCACCTTATGAGCTTGTGTATGGTGTAGAGGCTATTTTCCCAACATCTCTGGGGGTACCAGTTATGAAGCTAATTCAAGGACTAGAAGAAGAACCTAACGCCATACAACGCAGAATCAATCAGTTGATAGCTTTGCAAGAAAAGAGAAATGAAGTGTTTGAAGGCCATCAGCAAAATCAGAATCGGGTCAAGAGAGCTTTTGATAAGAAGATTAAATATGTCACATTTCAGATTAATGACAAAGTCTTGAAGTGGGAAGCTACAATTGAGGAAAAGGGCAAACATGGCAAATTCGAGAATTTATGGAAGGGGCCATATTTGATTTCAGCTTACCATGGGAGTAACACCTATATTCTGCAAGAGGTTGATGGATCACCATATGCTGGAGGACCTGTTAATGGCAGGTTCTTAAAGAATTATAATCAGTGAAAGTCTACCAAGTATTCCATGATCATTGTATATAACCATTTTATGAACGTTTTCTGTTAAAAAATAATTGACAAGCTGAACAGGAAGACTTTAGCCCGAGGTGAAGGCCCACAAAGTTTAAAAGGGATGCTTATCAGCCGTGTGTGAGTGAAATAAAATGGATAAAGGCACTGGTGCTACGAGTTCTTAGTGTACTACAGGAGCACACTATCCCAAGTGGAGCCACTGTTATCACTTAGAACCACAGTCCACGTATGTCCAAAGTTTCATATAAAAAAAAATTGTTTAAGTGAATAGGTTTCTATGTGTGTCACTTTGAAATTAGAATTTCAAAAGGTATTGATGTGATTCCTTGTGAAAAACCGTTAGATACCCTCCATCATTATTGTTTAAGGCATGTCTTGTCTTGTTTGCGTCATTTGTATTTTGCGCAGTTTCGCAGCGCAATCTGATTGGCCAATTTAGCTGCGCAATGATTTTTCCACCTTTTCTCAGCGTATAATTTACCAGCCATTTCGTAGCGCGTTTTGTCAATTCATAATTGTCTGCGCTACGAAATCGGGGATTCGGGGTTTTTGCAGCGTGTTTTCTTGAAATGTCAAGTCTGGGGAAATGAGTCATTAAGACCGTCCACATTTTGTCAGTTGATGTCTTCTCCAGGTCATGATAGGTTATCATTCCGCCATAAGGTTTAGGATCACGCACATGACAATCATTCTAAGAGATTTTATGAGGTATGGTTGTGTCATAATGTGTATTCATGGTGCGTTAACATGCCTGCTGTATGACGAGATGTTTTTTTTGAAAGAAAACGCAAAGAATCCCGAGCTTTCATTTAAAAAGGATCATTGCAAGCGAGCCTGCACTCCAAAGCCGAAGTTGTTTTTGAATTGTAGCTACTGTTAGTTCTCTGTGTGAAGATATTCGAAGCAAGATGGAGAAAAGAGGACATCGATCCGGAAGGTGCCTAAGAACAGAGCCAAAGGGGCTTGATCTTACACTCAGAGATGAAGGTGTAGCAAGAGCCTTTAAAAATGCTGGTTGCTGGAGGTTTTGCGAAAAGTTGAAAGGAGGACATGCAGAGGTAACGAGAGCTTTTGCATTGAATTTTACTGGCTTGAATTCTAAGGTGTCAATGCTAGAATTTCCTGTGTCTCCACAAGCCATTTCTATTGTCACTGAAATTGTGAGAGGAGGACAAGAGTGGTTCAAAAATTTTAAATTCGACATGAGTCCCTGTAAGGAATTTTTGAAGGAACAGTATGTAAATGAGGACCTCACCAAAGTTGTGCCAAGGAGTTACGTAAAAGAACATTTTGCTCTGCTCCTTACATGCATCCAGAAATACCTAACATGCGAGGGGAGGTACACCAAAGTTTATTCCTATCATTTCAAACACTTATTGCATTTCACAGGTAAAGCATCAATAGACATCCCTTTCTACTTGTTTAGAAGCCTTAGTAAAATGTGTGACAAAATCCAGTTAAAGAAAGATGATTGTGAAGCATCCCTGTTTCACCATGGTTTAGTAAAGTTGCTGGTGTTAGATGGTTTGCAAAAAATTGGTAGAGATTGGGATTCTTTTATTTTTATGGTCGGCTTTCAAAGCAAGACAGGCCTCACTCCATTGCCGGATAGGGAAAGAGAAAGAAGAATTGAAGAACCTACTCTGGCTGAGCTCAGAAAGGAGGTGAAAGACCAAAAGAATCCCAAAACCAAGTTGAGTAAATCAGAGAAGTCTGTGGTTATAAAGGAGACACCTAAATCATCAGCAAAGGAGACACCTAAGTCATCAAAGGAGAAAATCAAGCACCAAAAAGATGCACCAGGGTCAAGTGGAGTTGAACAGGTGTCAAGAGTCAGAACCAGAAGTCAGCTAAGTAGAGAAAAAGGAAAATCAATAGCTGTGGAAGAAAGCCCTATGTCAAAAGCTAGTCTAAATGATTTGCTTGAGGCAATTGATTTTGAGCAAGCTAAATCAGTACAGGTTGAGTCAATTCCTATTGACCTAACCCAGTCATCACCTGATAGCACCAAAAATTCAAAGGCCTCAAAAAGGTTAAGGTTTGGAGAATCTGGTAATGAATTTATGGTCGAACCACGAAGGCCAGTCACCAGGAGGCAAATCAAAGTAGCTGAGCAATTGCACAAGGATGAGGTAGCTGTGAAGGCACCTGCAACAAAGGAAATTAAACAACTGCCTAAAGCAGAGAAGACAGAGGAAATGAATAGAAAACCATACACAAGAAGACAGGCCAAAGAAATGGAGAAGCAGCTACCTAAAGCAGGAAAAGCAAAGGAAATCAAAAAGAAAGATATGGATAAAAAGGTCCCCATTGCCAAAGAAACCAAAACTTCATCTTCAAAGGAACAATGGGAGGCAGCTGAGGAAGAAATGGCTAATTTGGAGAAAACTGTAGTAGAAATTGCAGCCATGGAAAAAGAGCTTGCAAAACTCAAAGCTCAGCTAGGTAAGTTAGCTGCCAAATAAAAATTGCAAATTTTTAAGGTCAGGTGCTACCCCAAGATTTTGTTTTATTTTTCTCAAGTTCATTGGTTTTTGAGGCATGTAAGCACGACATATAAAAGGAAGATAAATTAGGAGTTTTGAATCCAGAAGCGAAGCTGTCACAGTCACAAAGTATTTGATAATTTTATTGAAGAATGTATTTTTGAAAAGAACAGCAGTTTCGTAGCGCGCTACGAAACTGCTGTAGATGACTGTTTTGCAAGAAAACAATGAAATTGATGCTGAGGTCAGCAAATTTTGAAAAGAAATGCCTCGAGGGCAGGAAAGAGACCATACAAGGCTATCTAAGCATTTAAAGAATGACAGGTGTAAGTGTTGGAGCAAAAAGGTGAAATATTTTGGTTTTTTGCTAAAGTCTTCCTAAAGCTACTTTATGACCGAATTATTAGGGTTCTGGTAAGGTTACCGGAATTTTGGGTTGAACACCTGTTCAGTTCACAAAGCATCCAGATCATAAGGCATATGGTGTTATGCGTGGTTACTAAAGGTATTAAACAGCTTGAAGCATGTTCTTTTGGAAATAAAGACTAATGGAAGGCAGGGACCGTGAAAACAGGGCACACATCTTCATCAAATAATGAGTCATATGCACAGTTAGAATCCAAGGCAGCTCGTTCAGTGAATGCCTCTCCAATGTATTTCAGCCACTATAGAAATGGTACAGGTGTCAAAGCTCAAGAAAGCATCATGCACACGAGGAGATAAAATTAGAGTTTCAATAGGAATAGGACTCTATGTATTTACAACGCAATACATTTGTATTTAATAAGTTAGTTTAAATATAGATAAGGTAATTAATGATAGATTTTCGAGCTCCCCTCATGCTGGAGGAGGAGACTCAAGGTAGTTTAGTTTTGTTTTCCTATATATAGGAAAAACTCTGATGAAAAAAGGGTTGGAGATTTTTATAAAAAAAAAACAGAGTTTTCATATTGGCTTATGTAAAGGACTTTGACAGTAATAGAAAGGATACTTTTTCTCCCAAGATTTCATCTTGTGGTTTCAAATGCTCCAGAATATATGTGGTTTGGTCTTTATTCATCTTTGTTTTACAGTTCATTAAACATGCAATCACTCTGAAATCACCTAGTGCTCAGACTTTCTGTGTATGTTTTTTGAGTTGAGGTTCTCTTCTTGGTAAATGGTTTTGAGCATTGAGACATTATATGCCTTGGTTTCCATGATTGAGTAGCTACTTGTTTACTGCAGAAGTGTATGACTCCATGAGCCCAATGGGTGAAGCCTAATTTTGTTGTTCCAACCAGCTTAAAATTTCATATACTGTTTAAAGAGTTAGCCATATTTTCTTGCCCTTAATGCATATCAAAAATCTGTGAGAGAGCCCTCTCTGACTAAGGAGGCTAAACCTTAGTCTAAAGCCTGGTCTCAAACAGTTTCTTGAGATCTTACTAAGTAGCAGCCCTTAGTACATGATTTTATGATAACAAAATTATGTGTCTCAAGGAAGGGGATAGAAACACAAAGCTCTTCAGAAAGGTAGCCAAAGCAGAAGAAGCCATAATATAATCTCCTAAGTTATCAAGGAAAATAATAGTGTGATTAAAAGACAAATATGTAAGGATGTGGGTTTTCTAAGAATTATTTAATGGAATCTCATGACATAGCCCCCAAAATCAATGAATTATGTAAAAACATATCCAAAATATCATAAGCATCGAGGTCAACAAAAATATTAGGGCACTCATCACTGAAGAAGACTACAAGAAGTGATGTTTCCCTTACAAAAGAACAAGGGAGCAAGCCTTAATGGCTTTTGAGATAAGTATTATAGAAAATTTAGCACATTATAAAATCAGATTTGTTTAGGTGCAGTGGAAGAATTAACAAAACTTGTGTGAATTCTCAAAGCTTCAAGCTCTACTTTTGTTACACTTATCCATGGCAAAGAATTCATAGGAATCTTGCTTCATGGTCTTGCTAGAATTTCTCTTCTTTCCATTTGGTTCCAAAATTCATTCCTAGCTTCTCATGACTAACATACCCAACAACTCCCATAAATGGGTCAATAATTTGGATGTGTTTCATGCTCGACTGCACCTGCATCGAGCACAAATCTATATAGAAGTTGACATAAAAAAAAATCACATTTAAAATCATCGAGAATCGGGAACACTTTCAAAGATAAATGTTCAACATAGGAGATGAGGATCTAGCGTGCATGTGTCTCCTTATGGTTGGGTAGCTATAAAAATTGATAGGAAAGTACAAAAATGCCATTTTTGTTTCCCTTTCTATTCAAAATCTTAGTATCTTTGGGGAAGAAAAACGATCTTTGGAGTTCCGTCAATTCTGTTGGGTTGGATTTCCAATATGTTTTCGAATTTGACTTATATTTGGAGGATTATAGAAGAATGCACCTCAAGTACTTCTACGAAGTTGTATATAGAGTATGTTTCTTTTTGTTTCTGTAGCAAAAAGGATGTGTATTTCTCAGTCAAGTTTCTCAAATCCAGATTATACCTTGACCTGAAAAAACTTGGAAAAATATTCTAGAGGCCCTTATAAGTTTTAACATATACTAGGTCATTATATGGGAGTTAGACTTAATGTTCCATCTCTAGCAGCTAAAGCATATAAGGGTTCCATTATGAGGTTTTCCAATGTCAATTCACATCAATCAACAACTCCAAATATGTCTTATCTATTGTAAATGGTCGCTAGCTTAAATTTGAAAAAGTATACTACAAACATAAAAATGGATCCAAAACAGTACACATACGTGTAATGCTTGGTCTATCCACAGTCTGCTCCTCAGATATGCTTCTGCCCTGTAGTGACCTACTACAAGAAGATAAGTATCTCCCTTTTCTACAAAGGACCACCATCTTTGTCTAAGGCAACTGCAAGTAGTATAGTAGTTTTAGAGCTTGACAGAAGAAAAAAAGTAAATTTAAATAATAAATAAATGAATAAAAATAAATAAATAAATAAAAACTACATTTAAAATTATCGAAAATCAAGAATACTTTGAAAGATAAATTTTCAACATAGGAGATGAGGATTCTAGTGTGCATGTGTCTCCTTATGCTTGGGTAGCTATATCAATTGACAGAAAAGTACAAAAATGCCATATTTGTTTCCCTTTCTATTCAAAATCTCAGTATCTATGGGAAAGGAAAACAATATTTGGATTTCCATCATTTCTATTGGGTTGGATTTTCTTCTATTTATTGTAGAATTTTTCTACAAATCAGCGAGCTCTAATACCATGTAGAACATTTTCTATAAATCAGCTAGCTCCGATACCATGTAGAAATTTCCCACCTGTAGATCACCTAGTAATGCAATGTACTAAAGCAAAATGCTTGATATACTTCTGCAAACAATTTAGCGGACGGTTAATCAACCATGAGAAACATCAGTAAGAACACATATAATTGATAAGCAGGAATCAATCACACATAACATAGAAGAATGTACCTGGAGAAAGAACCTACCTAAAACCCCATCTCTCTATTATCATACAAGTGGAAATATAGTTCGGATTACACAAAGCCTCAACTCGGAAGCTATCTATCTCTCAGTATAATCCCTCTGCTGCTCATAGATAGTCAAAGGCTTTTCACAAACCTTCTCCTCTAGCTCCCAAGCCTCCTATTTACTTGTGCTCTTTCGTTGGGGTCCAGTGCTGCCACCTGTGTGAATTGGCCTCTTCGCACAGTCACTAACCTCTAATTTAACTACACAAACCTGAAGGAGATAAATCCTCATCATGGATGAGCTTCCTATACAGGAAAAATATTATTCCAACTAATAGTACATTGTCCCTTCTCTAATATCAACTAGTTTTTTCTCTGAATTGACATGCATCAGTTATCCATGAGAGAATACACAATTATCTGAAAATAACAGTTGTCACATGCATGCAAGCATCAACAAACTGTATCTCATTAATTTAACAGCTTGTTAAATTAATCTAACTGAACTTGACTAAGTTAAACTAAGTCAACTAATCCTCTCAATATAGAACTCATCTTTAATTCCTTAATCAGTGGAGGAAATTGAGGACACATTCCCCAATAAGTGAAGAAATTATTGCATGTTCTCACAAAGACTTTAAATTTGATTTTCCTTAACTAATTAACTCATGGAGAATTAATTAATTAATATTCAAACTATTGGTAAGACAAAATTCGAATTTTACTTCCTATTTTAGACCAAGGACTGTTTAAAAATAGGAATCCAACTTGAACTGCTAAAAATAGAACTTCTATTTTTGGCACTTTCATTTTTCATTCCCTATTACCAAATCCAACACTGATGCCCAAATTGCTATTTTTAGTAGTGGTATTTTTAGCACTTCTATTTTTAGCAATTTCTTGTTGCCATTTTTCAACACTCCCTCTCAACAAGAAAGGCTTCCTCTCGAATCTGATCCTGTACCTCTAGAATGTTCTACAGGCAACACATCTATCAAGTGTGGCTGCTCTAGCAACTCTCAAACCAAAAAAAACTCCCAACTAACCTCTCTGTTGGGCTAGAAACATACTCTGATGCTGAAGCTCTACCTCCTGTTGACAAGTGCTCCCTCTCTGACCTCTGCACTACAGCAACATCTCCATGCATCTCACACCATTGCACCCTTCTCTATGCTACCCTGCACTATGCAACACACTTGTGCCTCTCACATTGATACAACTTACCTGCTTTGCACTCTCTTGGGATTCCTTTGCATTGTAGCTCTCTTTGTCGCTCCATCCACTTATGTCTCTACCCAATAAGTCAATTCGTGCTACTCCACATCGAGGCTCCCATAGCAAGGTCTCATCCAAGAGGTTGGGAACCTTAACGATCCTACCCTCCTCCTTGGGACGATCACTCTACATCGCCCCACCTCCTACCTAGAGGTATGGTTGCATGTGATCGCTTTGCCCACCTGGCTTGAAGTTTCCCCCTACTAGAGGTCTCTGCATGAGTAGATTTCTCTACTCGATCTCCTCTCAGCCTCTCTAGTTATTGCTACTCCATGACCTCCTGAAGTTGCTACACCAATCATGGCTCCTCCACAATCGTTTGAGAATTCTTCTGGCACTACATGTTGAGAAGTAATTTACTCTCCCTCTCAACCACCAAGTATTTAACCTTTGCCTTGCATGTATCATGTACCTCAAGTGCATATAGGTTCTTGGCTAGCACACCAATCTGTTTCATATTTCCCACCATGAAGAAATTTTTTGGAAAAAGACCTAATTTTAAATCAGCGACATCTCCCTCCCCCGAACTCCCATTCAACTGATTTTTTTTATTTTTATTTTTTATTTATTTATTTTTATTTTATTTTTATTTTTTTTTATTTTGGGCATTTTTCCACAAGGAATCCAAATATGCTATTGGTTTCTAAAAAAATTGTACATAAATTTTAAGATCTTCTCTGCAAACTCTCGGCCCAAAACTCAAAACTTTCAAATCCCCTCTTCTTGTATATTGTGCTTCCTTGATCACCTGTGATCTGATACCATGTAGAATTTTTCTACAAATCAGATAGCTTTGGTACCATGTATAACTTTTTCTACAAATTAGCTAGCTCTGATACTAAGAAATTTCCCACCTGTAGATCACCTGGTAACGTAATGTACTAAAGTAAAACACTTGATATACTTCTACAAACAATTTAGCGCAAGCTTAATAAACCATGAGAAATATCAATAAGAACACATATAATTGATAAGAAGGAATCAATCACACATAACACAGAAGAATGTACCTAGGGAAAGCACCTACCTAAAACCCCTTCTCTCTATTATCATACAAGTGGAAATACAGTCCAGATTACACAAAGCCTTAACTCGAAATCTATCCAGTGTTTATACAATCCCTTTGCTACTCATAGATAGCCAAAGTCTTCTCACAAACCTTCTCCTTTGCCCTCCAAGCCTCCTATTTCCTTATGCAGTTTCCTTGGGCTCCAATGCTACCACCTATGTGAATTGGCCTCTTCACACTCTCACTAACCCCTCATCTAACTGTACGAACCTGAAGGAGATAAATCCTCATCATGGATGAGCTTCCTTTATAGGAAAAATATTCATCCAATTGATAGTACACTATCCCATCTCTGATCTCAACTGGGTCACTGTCAAAACTGACATGCACCAGTTATTGATGAGAGAATACTTAGTTATCTGAAAATAACAATTGTCACATGCATGCAAGCATCAACAAACTATATTTCATTAATTTAACAACTTGTTAAGTTAATCTAGCTAAACTTGACTAAGTTAAACTAAGTCAACTGATCCTCTCAATATAGAACTCATCCTTAATTCCTCAATCAGTGGAGAAAATCAAGGACACATTCCCCAATCATTGGAGAAATTATTGCATGTCTCATAAAGACTTCATGTTTGATTTTCCTTAACTAATTAACTCATGGAGAATTAATTAATTAATATTCAAACTGTTGGTAAGACCAAATTCGAATTTTACTTCCTATTTCAAACCAGGGACTATCTGAAAATAGGAATCCAACTTGAACTTCTAAAAATAAAACTTATATTTTTAGCACTTTCATTTTTCATTCCCTGTTGCCCAATCTAGCACTAATTCCCAAACTGCTATTTTTAGCAGTGTTATTTTTAGCACTTCTATTTTTAGCAATTTCTTGATGCCATTTTTCAACATTTATATACTTGGTCATTGGTTAATCATTCATATTATAAATATTGGGACCAATTTCCAATATGTCACTTGATTGTGCTGATTTCTTGGATAGTTTTACCTCTTTGCTCAATTTATGTAACTAATGATTCGATAAGTTAGATGCAATTTCAAAACTACATACTACAATTTGTTCCTACTATTGAGTGGATTATGAATGTAGATTTGAATATGGTGGAATGGGAAAAAGAAAAAATTGGCACAAGACTAGACACTAAGGTCCTTCGATACTTATTAGCTTAGTATCATGGAATGACAGAGATGCTTCTAGAGAAGGAAGGTAATATTTGATATGGGGTGCCACCCATTTTATTATGTTGGAAATTATTCTATTATGCAGGAGTTCAAGACAATTGAGTTAGACCTCTCCCTCGATCAAATGTAAAGATTGATGTACACTCCCTAATGAAGCAACACATATTCAAGGTCAAATTGTAGGTTTCTCCGTAGATAAAAAGTTATGATGGATGTACACTCCCTAATGGCGCAACACACATTCAAGGTCAAATTAGGGAAGTTCTCCTATTTAAAGAGATAAATTCTTAATATACCCTTTATTGGCTCTACACTTGGGCCAAAACATACACAGGTTTTAGTTGAAAGGTCAATGCATTGTCTTGACACTTTTTCTCTAGCAACAAGTATTGTTGTGAGTAAGAAAAAACTTCTCACAATTGGCCAAGATGGATTTCCATATTGACTTTATATGATGTGTTGCTAGTTGATTAGTGGAGATGGATGCTATATAGGTTTCAAAGTGAATTCCAGAAAAAGTCCAGTAGAGATCTACCAGTAACTGGAACCTTAGCATAGTTAATAGAACTTTAACAATAGAATATGTAATTCTATTTTTCTTTCCTTTACCCCATCCATGGCTGGCTAAAGAAATCTAGATGATTTTTGGGGACTTCCCATTAGGAAAACCTAGCAGGAATAAAAGGGGTTCTTGATTATAAACTTGTATCTAATATTTGAGTTAGGTAATAGTGCATGTAGTTGAACAAATACAAGATCCATTGGAGGGGGTGGCCCTTGGTAGATTCTTATTTCATGGCATATTAGAAACCTTGATCATGTGTGCGATATCAAAAGCCCTTTTAAGACTAACGATGAAGTAGGTGGATCAAGAGAATTCAAGCTCATAGGTTTAGTTATTTTCAAAATCATTTGGCAGGCATGAGTAAATTATCCAACTCACATTGGGAATTCAATAGGAAAATAAATTAATCAAATTTAGTAGGGATATTCATCTATAAATTCCCCTTTACAAGAAATCATATTAGTATTTGTGGGACAATATGGCCATTGGTTGGAGCAGACAGTAGTGAATAAATTGTAGCAATTGGTGTATTAAATAACAAGCATTTTTTCAGTTATGAAAGACTCTACCTCGATCTATTCTATTCAAAATTTATCTGAATAGTCAAGGATGAATTTGGAAGGATTAGAAATGGTTTTATAATAAACCGTGATTCAAACTATTAACTTTGTCATGTGAGACATGATAAAGGACACCATCCTTGTGGGAATGGTCATTATTTCAGTTGGCCCTCTGCATTAGAAGTTCAATTCTCTACTGAGATAAGAATCTTTACCAAATATAGAATCTCTTTAGATATTGGACATAAGGTTGGCATGCCACCACTCTTGGAATATATGAGGAGGGGATGTTTGTCTAGCCACTACATGGAGTATTTATTTATACTCCTCTCTATCACTTGATATATCTCTCTGTGTAGTAAGGTAATATATGATTCATGCCTTCATAAGGAAAAATTAAATAAAAAAGGGAGTTGTAGAATTTCATAGAGATTTAGAGAACCAAAAGGTTTTGACTAGATATAGACCATAAACGTAAAAATGCTTCCTGAAAGTTGACTTCAAGAAAAGTAGATTGATGCAAAACATTATTAAGTGAAAAGTGTATCAACAATTTACCACTGTGCATCCTAGAGAACTTTAACCTAAGAACAATCACTTGCCTTCCAACATTGGTATCCCTCTTTTGAACATTTGCAGGACGTTGTGAATGTAGCAACACCCATGATAACCTCATTATGTTGTGAGTGTTACAAGTAGCTTTTGAGAGTCTATCTCCTCCAACAAATTCATGCTCACAGTTCTGAAAATTGACAAAACACGTTAGGAGAAAAACAACATAATAGGAAAACCAATGGTTGAAAATACACAAAACACGTTAGGAACAAAACAACTTACTAGAAAAACAAACATGACAATTATTTTCCATTTTCAGTTATTAAATCATACTTGAATAAAAGTCCCATATAGACATATTGTTTAAGTAAAGAAAATCTAGAGGAGAACATAAAATATTGACATGTAGTAGCTCAAAGATGAACCCACTGTTAATTAAGAGAAATGAGAAGGCTAGCTACAACTGTCACAAAAGTAATAGGGAGAAAGCTAGAAGAATTTCTAAGTTTCTCTATAGATCAAGAGTTAAGATGGATGTACACTCCCTAATGAAACAACACATTCAAGGTCAAATTAGGGCAATCCTCCTCACTAAAGAGCTAAGTTCTTAATATTAGATTATGCACTTAGACCAAAACATACACAGGATTTAGTTGCTAGAACAATGCAATAAAAAATTCAAGTGCCAAGTCAACGGGGTGAGAAGGGTTTTGAAGTGAAGTGATTGGGTAGTATTAAAGCATAATTCAAAGGCCGTTGAGGGGCTACAAATGCCAATAAAGTCTTACATTCAAGGCTTTGTAAGGTTAGATTTGGACTCTCCACAATTGTTGGAATGCTACTGGATGTGGAATAAGACTTGGGAAGAGAGGGACTAAGACATTATCAGCTAATAGAAGATTAGACAAAGTATATTTTGTTTGTTATTGAGTGGTTATTCGAAAACAAAATTCATGCTTCATTATCAGTTGTTTCTATTTTCATAGCTTGCATTTTCAGCTGGTGGTATTAGCAGGAGTAGTTGTTGGTCTAGTCTACTTGTTTGGTATGAAGCTAGTGTAGGGAAAGTAGATTGCATTTGCTATTGCTATCAAAGAAATTTCTACTCTTATATGTTGTGGTAGGAAGCCCTTTAAAATTTGAAAATACTTCTGAGTGTTCGTCCACACTCATATCACTTTAGTAAATTTAGATACACAAATGATTGCAAAATTTTGTAAATTTTTATTTAAATGATGGAATTTGGCAAGAACTAAAGACAAGGGAAGCTGCTGAAGGTAGGAATTGATGCAACCAATCCAAGTTGAGTTATCATTCCAATCCATTGTTGGAGGCAATAAGAAGAAGAGTCAACTTGCAGATGGATCCAAAATGACAAAATCTCAAGTTTTCACCATAACATTGTCCAAGTACCACTTAGACACAAAAAGTGAAATACCATAAATGAAGTGTTGAAATGTACACAAAGTTGTAAAACCCTATTTTTTAACCCAAGTTTTTAAATATTATTGTGACATGTATTATCGAGAGACGAAAACATAGATATTTTGTTATATCCATGATGATGTAATTATGTTTATTATTTTAATGAAAGTTGCCAAACAATTGATTGAATGAGTGTGTTCGTTAGACTGACTATGATGCCATGAACGAGAGCTAGAAAGGGGGAATGGTGGGATTTGTGTGTGATGAAATAACCTATGGCAAGAATTATTTTGTTTAAGCATAGATCACGACCCATCAGAGGCTATCTATGAGTGTTACTGAAATGCTTCACATTCTCCGATCCAATGGGCAATGGAATTAAAACAATTATTAGAGCATTTCAAAGCCTTTGTTGATACTTGAAGTGACCATGCTATGAATTTTCAAATGAGAAGGAATGAACTTACGTAAGAATTGAAGATAAGGGAAGACAACTCAATTCCAAATATCAAACCAGCTATATTCAAGGCTTCCCTTTACTCTATCTTTGTAATGCATCTTGAAATACATTGGATAAGACTTGGATTCAAATTTCCCTTGCTATGTTATCCAATTATGAACTAGAAGAGAATTGGTCCAATAAAAGTAGAAAGTGAACATGAAAAATGCGATTAAATTGAATCAATTATGGGATATCATTAAAAATGTGCACAAACCATTTATATAAGAATGACATGGAAGACTTTATTGCACAAGGGTGTATAATTCCTTCAGTTTGTGGGTGATGGTGAAAATCATAAATGTCTTGGTTTTCTCATCTTCCAGTAACATTTTCATGCGTATGAAAAACCTAACACATCTAGTCTTCTAGAGTTCTTAACCACCTTATTATAGAAATTTTGTTTTAAATAAGTAATTCATTGCAAATGAATGTTTTTGAGAGTCTCTATGAAGATTTTGAATGAAATGTCTTAGTTCTCGTGTTGAAGGTTTCCAATGTTCACCAACATTCTGTGTACAATTAACACCTACCACAAAATTCCTTACACAGAATGATTAAAGATGGTTGTAGAATCTCTAGAATCACTTAGGGAAGTTGCAAAATTATTCTTAATTCTACAGCATGTCAACTCTAGGGTGGAATTCCCAAACAACAACTAGGTTCACACATGGCACTTGGATTATAGGGCAACATAGTCCCCACTATATCAAGTCACCAACTAAAAGTATAATTTGTTATTTTGAGCAGTTGTTAGTTTGCATTTCCAAAAAGTTGTTATGTTATTCTTTAGAATTTGGTTTTAGGAAGTTTCTAGGTTATACTTGGGAATTCCATCCAGGAAGTTATTAGGTTATACTTGAGAATTCAGTTTAGGAAGTTGTCAATGTATTTTGGGATTCTGTTGGAATTTCAGAGAACCCAACAACGTTACCTCATAAGTAGTTCATGTTTTAACAGATTTAGGGTTCAAGATAGAGATAAGAGAGATATAGAAAATTGAAGTGTGTTCAGTAATTTCTAGATGATACATTCAAAGCCTAGATACTTTAGTCCATTATGGTTCCATGAGCAACATTTTTGTGTGGTGGATTCAACACCTTGACCTTCAGATCAAAGGCCCACTCAGGATGTGCAACTAGGAGTAGTATTTTCCCCTTGCATGGTTTGAGTTATGTCTCGTATATTTTCATTTATTTATGTAGCTATACTTGGTGTGCATATTTCTATTTTCCATAACAGCAATCATTCGATTAATATTATGTGACATTGTTTCTTGAATGATTCACTTTATTTGAATTTTTTCATTAAGAGTACAACTCCCAGCTGTTTTAAAATTTCAATTCATCAGTTAATAGTTAGTTGATTTATATTCTGTTGAAGTTAAATAAGATTTTCATAAATCAAAGTCATGCATTTATAGAATAAGAATAAAAGCCAAAGGTAAGATTTTTTCTTTTAATCGACTGGATAATTGTGTGTGAACATGTTCTCTTGTAGTTACAAGAATTCCAACCTAAAATTAGAAATGCATAGCAAGCTTTAAAATTTCTAGAGCTTTGTTCTCTTACATTCTCAACCATCTAGTGGGATTTACCTGCACCAAATTTTTATCCTCCCTTGCTGTAGTTGTGTAAGTTGGGTATTGCTATGTGAAATCAGGAAATAATTGTTGAATTATTATTGCTTTCTCAAATTCCACACATATTTGATATATCATCAATTAAATCTTGTTTCACCTTAAAATAATCTAGTGGTGCATCTCCATTTGGTCTCTCTACATATCACTTGGGATAAAATGATTGCAAATGCATCCATTTCAAGTCAATCTCTACAAATGTTGCATGGTTGACTTTCCATGATCCACTTTGAGGAGGTATCAAGATCCTCTATTATTATTTGAGTCAAGCGTGGTGTCAAGCAACATGTTGCACCTCAATCAATGGTTATAAATTATATTGCAGAAAGATTAAAGCATTCAATTGTTGTTTTACCAACTGGATTTTATTTTTAATTTATAATTACTTAAGCATTATAAGTGTGCTCACACCCAAAAGCACTCAAAAATATTGAATTAAAAGACTGTCAAGAATGTTGGGGAATAGGGATTAGGTGGGAATCTATAATTAGAGCTATGTTAGTGTTTAAAGAGGGTCTAGATCCAATAAGGCAAGTGATTCAAGAGATATTTGAGTTTCCGAATAGTTGAAAACTAGACGGGGCACTAGAGCACTGATGGAAAACCATGATTAGTAGGATGTTAGAGGGAAGGAGGACATGCTGTTGGAAGGATTGTAAACCTGGCGGTAGGCGAAAAAAAACACATGGACCATACTTGTCAACATAGAAGGCTTCCTCAGGAATGACGAAGACAAGGACTCATGTTATAGGGTAGGATTGTTTCAAGGGAGAGCTTTATTGTTGCTGGTATTGTTGTTGTTTTTCTCCATCAGCTACACGCGCCCGATGTAGGATTTTAACAACTATTTTTTACAGTGAAGGTTTACCCTACATATAGGTAAGAGAAGAATTGTCAACCAATGGGATTGTGTCAACCTGGAGCTAAAACCAGAGGATATCTTATTGGTTTAGGGATTGGATATCACTCAGCAAAATTTAGAGAAGGTCATTCATCCAGGCAGGCTTCCAACAGGGAAGAGGAAAGGCTCAATAGTTGATTCGGGCTAAGATGGTAGATTAGGGTTTCTGGAGGATGGTATGCTCTATGATTCAAAAGCAAAGGTCAAGGGTCTTGACAAGGAACTTCATGAGAGGTAGGAGCCAATGGTTTTCTTGACGAGATATGCAATGGATGGGATAGTGGGAAGCGAAGTATGTTTTAAAACCGTGCTTATTTTAATGCATAAGGTCTATTTTCTAGAGGGCTAGAAGATAGTTTCATCAGTAGCAGCATTAAGGGCAATGAGGGGTTAAAAGCATGTTTGATAGTAGAATTGGGACATTCATAAGCTATAAGGGGGGAATGGCTTGATTGTGCCCTTGCATGCGGGAATTCGCTAAAACAAAGGAATGGAGAGTCCCTAATCTATCATGGAATCCCTATTTTGGAGGAGTTGACAAAAGAATCCATGCTTCAGGCGTTCAGGACATAGTTCAAAGATTCAACCAGTATCAGTGGATACCAAAGGTCAAAATAGGGGAGGTAGTCTCATGCCTAGCCCAGTGGTGATTGAAGAGGAAGGTACCCAAGTTTTACCACACTAGGAAGCAGGGGACCATACATTTTTGCTTGGAGAGGTAGGGAAACTCTCGATAGTTAGGACCAACATCAATTGAAGCGGTATAGTGGAGAGGTGATTAGGGCTACTTTACAAAGAAGGAATAAATGATAAGGAGAGCTATTCAGAGGTAGGGAAAGCAGGGATGAACAACAATACAGGGGCGAAGAGGAAGAAAGGGAATTTAAACAAGAAAAGGAGGTATGTCCGAATTTGGTTCTTGGAGTTGAAATTCAGATTGATAGGGTCATGGATGTCAGAGGACTAACTATGGTCAAGAGAGTAAAAGGAAAAAATTACTATGCAAATTACATCTCATAGTGGATATCTAAAGCTTGGAAGGAAGCTCCAGACCAACAAGTCAAAGTGAGCACCTTGTCCAATGTTTGGTTTATGATTAACTTCACTAAGGGAGAAACACTAGAAAGGATAATGAGGTGAAACTGGTGCTTTGGTATAGCGCCCATTCTCTTGAAAATGTGGAATTTTATATTTGATGCTTAGAGACAAAAGGTGGGGAAGATTCTAGTATGGGTTCACCTTCTAGGACTCCTTCCACACTTTTGGATGGAGGAGGTGTTTAGAGCTATTGCAAATACCTTGGGCCTTTTCTTCGAGTGAGACATGTCATTTCATGAAAAAAGGGATAAGAGACTTGCTCGTATCCTAGTAAGGTTGGATCCAAGGGAGGGACTAGTAGAGGAAATACATCTAAAATACAAAGAACTCCCTTTTCACTATCACAGGAGCCATAAATATTGTCATCTAACACAAGTCTACTTTCTACGGTTCAAAAGGAGAAGAAGACACAGAGGAGAGGTAGGAAATGCAGAATACCCATGGGGGAAAGAGGAGGAATTGGCACAAGAAAAGGAAATGGGGATTAGGCAAGAAGGAGAACAAGAGATGATGGAAATTTAGGAATTCCATGAAGTGTAGATGGAGGAAGTGGTCATCTAGGAGTAGGAACAACATCTAGATATTATTCGAGAAGAGTTGGAGGAGATAGGTGTCATTATCGTTGCACTACAGTTGGAGGGTATTGTCTCTTCTTCCTTTCATTCAATTCAAAAAATATTTATATCTCTACTCAATTCAATATAGAGGCCTGGTTATTCCAAGCCATTTTCTTTGGAAAATATGCATGTGGAACCTATATCTGATGTCCTAGATAGTATGATCACTTCTATTCTAGATATCCATTTGAACCATCCCTTGTCTTTAAGCCATATATCCTTATCCTCATATGAGAAAGTTGTTGAGAAATCCCCTTCTAATATTCACTGTCGAGAAAAGGAGGAAATCCCCCAAGGAGTTGTGGGTGGTTTGGGAGCCCCACAAACTATGGTTGGACCTCGAAAGATCAGAGGAAGGAAATATAACCTCTCAAAGGATTAGCAAAGAAAAAAAATTGACATTGCAAAAGGGAAACAATTATCATTACAAGGGGTGCTTACAACAACGTAGGCATCATCCAATGTGACTAAATGATTGTGTTGTCTTTTAGCTACTGAGGTTTTTCTAGTGCCTCTAAAAAACTAGCACTTAAGACTCTATTTCATTCTTAATATCATGATGTTATAATTCTCCAAGAAACTCCTAGAGCAGGAGAGGAGATTAAATTAGCTCTTAACAAAATGCATCCGAGATGTACTTTCATGTCTATAGATGCGAAAGGAAGATCTGGGAGTCAAATATTGCAGAGTGAATTTATTAACTTCCTGGGGATTAGATCTGGTATTGAGGGTTGAGGTCTATTCTCAGGAGCTCTATTCAAAATTATTACTTTTAAATATTTATGGGCCATTTCACGACAGGGTGTTATTATGGAATAACCATTTCTATAAAACCTTTATGAACAATCTGAATTTGGTGGTGGGGGGGGGGGGGGGATCTGAACTTCTCCCTGGGTTTGTTGGAAACCTAGGGTCCCATAACACAAGATGATTCCTTAGCTGATTTCTTTCTCAACAATATTTTCTTCGGTAATCTGATTGATATAAATATGATGAAATCCAGACCCACTTAGAGGAGCAGGACAGTGGGGGAGGCCAAGGTAGCTAAGATATTGGATCGATTTCTCCCAAAAGAGGATATGGAATCTAGCATTCCTTGTTTTAGACACTGGGTGAGAGAAGGAGGAAACTTGAACCACCTCCATACCCTATTGGAAATAAAAGGACATAATAAAAAATTAGGGTCTCCATTCAAATTCAACCCAGATTGGCTCAATGAAATCTCATACAACAATCTGGTTAAAGCTACTTGGAGGGATTTGACGGATTATTAGGGTTGTCTTTAGCTCAATCCTTTATGGAGAACTTAAAGTAAATGAAGAAGGAAACCATCAAATGGAAAAATCTAAGAAGAATAGGTATGAATCTCAATTAAGTAGTAATATTGCAGAGGAACTAGATCTATTGGAGAGTCTGGAAATGGATGGATACGAGATGGTGGAGAAGAGGGGAAGGATTAAACAATTGGAGATAGACAGAAGTAAAACTATAAATGATAGGGAAGAGAAGTGTAGGCTAAAAAGCATAGCAATCTAGCTTGAATAGGGGATGAAGAATAAAGAAAAAATCAAAATTATGCTAAAGGGAGGAAAAATACAAAATATGATATGGGGGCTAAAAATGGATGAAGGAGAAACTAAAAAATATTTTTCCAATCTAGCCTCAATGGGAAGGAATAATTTTAAAAATATATTCAAAGCCCCATATGTGGTCTTAATAGTAGAGGTGATCCAGGTTGCCCAAATCTTTCCTCGATATGCTGAGGAGGAGGAAAATGATCTACTTATGGATCCTCTGTCAAAAGGGGAGGTAGAAGTGGTCTTAAAATCTATGCAAAGATACAAGAGCCTAGGTCTGGATGGTTGGACAATGGAATGCTTCCAGCACTCTTTTGGCCTTATAGGGGATGAACTTACTGGGGTGGTGGAGGAATCATAGGATAAAGGATCAGTTTATGAAGCCTTAAACTCTACCTTCCTGGGCTTAATCCCAAAATCAAAGGATCCCTCAAGTTTTGAGGAATTTAGGCCTATATCTCTTTGCAACTCTATCTATAAAATTATAGAAAAAGTTATTGCAATCCTTCTGAAGCCTATTCTCTCAAGAAGCATATAAAAGGATAAATTTGGAATCCTATATGGGATACATATCCATGAAGCAATCGGGGTAGCTCAAGAGACACTGCACAATATCAAGCAGAGTAGGAAAATAGGTGTCATTATAAAAATTGATGTTTCTAAAGCATATGAAAAAATTAGATGGCTATATATTCATATGCTAATGACCCATATGGCATCTAGCATTGGTTTTATAAATTGGGTAATGGGCTGTATTTTAAACATCAATTTTGTTGTCCTGTTCAATAGGGAAGCTTCGTCTTTTTTCCACAGTCAAAGAGGCCTCTGATAGGGATGCCCACCATCCTCGCTACTTTTCTTACTAGTAGCAAAAGGACTTAGTCATTTTGTAGGTTTTAACCCCGTATAGAAATTACCTGCATACAAATTCTAAAACAAAAAAAATAAACAATAGCGAGAATTTAACACATAAAACAAATATACATAGAGATTTTCCCTAGGATCCCAAAACCGGGACTACCAAATTGATTTTTCATTATGTTCCTTTCAATGTTACAATACATATATATACATGCGAAAGCGTCCAATACCATGGACCGAAAACCATTGTGCCCAAAACCATGTGCAAAGACCATGCACAAAACCATAGGTAGGTCCGCCCACCTAATATAGGGTCCGAAAGAAAATTCCCCAAGGTGCTGCCTCGGACCTCGTTGTGTGGGGCTGACTGCCCCCTTAAAAGTCCCTGTCACACCCCTAGTACATAATCAGCGCAACGAAGGGGGGCTGCAACCCCCCACTAACCCCCCAGTTTACTAGGGTAGCTAGTCGTGGAAAGAATATAATGCAACCCAACATTCTCCCACTTGTTTTTTTCTTTCCACAGGAGAGCTTAGTCATTTATGTAGCCCTGCAATGCCCATTGTTTCTCTACACCAGGAGAGATTCGTAGAGCTCATAGATTTTTTCAATGCATCTGCAGTATTCTTCAAAGTGTCCACCTTTACCAGCAACACCTTTTTGTCTTCTACCATATCCCTCACAAAGTGATATTGAACATCAATGTACTTTCTCTTTTGATGATAAGCAAGGTTCTTTGCCATGAAAATTGCACTTTGGCTGTCACAGTCTATCCTTATAGCTCCATGTACTGACCCCATACTTGAACACAATCTCTGCAACCAAACTACTTCCTTGCTTGCATGAGTTGCTTCCATGTATTATGCCTCTGTAGTTGATAGTGCCACTAGAGATTGTTTCTTACTCATCCAACTGACTGCACCTCCAAATAGGTTAAACACATACCCACTTGTAGATCTTCTCTGATCTATATCTCCAACCTAATTTGCATCGACAAAGCCATCGATATCCAAAACTTTGTCCAATCCTAGTCTTCCTTGGTAGCACAAACCATAATCACTAGTGCCATGCAAATACCTAGAAACCTGCTTCACTGCTATCGAGTGCTCCTTCCCTGGTTTTCACATAAACCTACTCAATAATCCCACTACATGTGCAATGTCTGGTGTAGTACATACCATCACATACATCAAGCTACCGATTGCACTTGCATATGGAACATGGGACATGTCGTCTTCCTCTTCTTGTGTCTTGGGACACTGTTCAACATATAACTTCGCACCTACAGGAATAGGAACCTTCACCAGTTTACTATCCTACATATTAAACCTCTATAGGATTGTCTTGACATACTTCCTCTAGTTTAATTAGAGCTTCCTCTTTTCCCGATCTCTATTAATTTCCATGGCCAACATATAGTTTGCAGCACCAAGCTCTTTCATGTCAAATTTGGAGGACAATTGGGTCTTCAAATCCTGGATAATTTGTTTGTCATTTCTAACTAGCAACATATCATACACATACAAGACCAGATAAATAACATGATCACCAATTAATTTAAAATACACACAGTGATCTGCTTTGATTCTGGTGAAGCAAAGTCCCTGTATAAATGTATCAAATTTCTGATACCACATTCTTGGTGACTGTTTTAACCCATAGAGAGACTTCTTTAACTTTCACACTAGTTGTTTCTTACCCTTCACCACAAAGCCTTCGGGTTACTTCATGTAGATCTCTTCTTCCAAATCCACATGAAGAAATGTTCTCTTCACATGGATCTGTTCTACGTCAAAATGAAAAGAAACAACAACAAATAAAAGTAATCTAATAGAAGCTACCTTGGCAATAGGAGAAAAAATATTACCAAAATCAATTCTTTGCACGTGGGAATAACCTTTTTCTAGCAACTGAGATTTCTATTTCTCCACCTTTCCTTATGCATTTATCTTCTCCTTGAACATACATTTGCTTCCAATGGGTTTCCCTGCAGCTGACAACTCGACCAGATCCCAAGCCTCATTTTTGTGCAAAGATGTCATTTCGTCAACCATGGCCTCTTTCCATATTTTTCCATCCTCTGAATTTATTGCTTCCTTCATAGTTCTGGAATCATCAACTATAATAGATAAAGAAAATTTAGAATGGAAAGTAGATCAACTATACCTTTTTGGCTCCCTTCTTTCTCGAACTGGTCTTCTCACACCCAGAGTTTATGGCTCTCCATCTTTTGATTCCTCTTCTATTGTAGAGTCTGATTTTTCCTTCTTAAGTTCAAACTCTATCTTCTCAAGTTCCTTTGGTTGGACTTCACATTTAATAATATCTTTCACCTCTCTGAACACCACATCTCGATTGTACACAACCTCCCTTGTTACTAGGTTCTAAAGCTTATAACCCTTTAAACCATCCTTATACCCAATAAATATGCACTTATCTAACTTTGTTCTTTTCTCATTCGGAACATGTGCATATGCATCACATCCAAATACCATCAGATGTGAAAGAGAGGGTTTCTTACTAGTCCATACCTCTTGTAGAGTCTTATCCTCCAATATTGATGAAGGTGATCTATTGACTAGGTAACATGCAGTCTCCACCACCTCTGCCTAGAATTCTTGTCCTAACCGACACCACTGAGTATGCTTCTTGCTCTTTCCATCAATGTCTTGTTAATTATTTCTGCAACTCCATTCTACTCAGGTGAGTATGGAGTAATCTTTTGCCGTGCTATACCACACCTCTTATAGAATTCTTCATATTCCTTTCTACAAAACTCTCCATTGTTATATGTCCTTATCACCTTTATCTTCGTATTTGTTTATTCTTCCACCATAGCTTTAGATTCTTTAAACCTATCAAAGACTTCATATTTCTTCTTAAGGAAATATATCCATGTATGTCTTGAGTGTAGATTTTAACCCCGTATAGAAATTACCTACATACAAATTCTAAAACATAGAAAATAAACAATGTGAGAGCATAACACATAAAACACATATACATAGAGATTTTCCCTTGGATCCCAAAACTAGGACTACCAGCTTGATTTTTCAATATGTCCCTTTCAATGTTACAATACATATAAACACATTCCGAAGCATCCAATACCTTGGACCAAAAAACCATCGCATCCAAAACCATGTGTGAAAACCATGCACAAAACCATAAGTAGGCTCATCCCACCTAATTTAGCGTCCCAAAAAATATACGTGGACTAGTCGTGGAAAGAATATAACACAACCCAATATTCTCCCACTTCTTGTCTTCTTTCCATAGGGAGCCACAAGAGAGCTTACTCATTTATCCTACCTGGTAATACCCACTATTTCTCTATACCAATAGAACTTCTTATAGCTCATAGATTTTTTCAATGCATATGCAGTATTCTTTAAAATGTCCACCTTTACCATCAACACCTTCTTGTCCTCTATCATACCCCTCACAAATTGATACTGAACATCAATGTGCTTTGTCTTTAAATGCTAAGCACTTAACCAAGTCACGTATACACGTGGGTTCGATGATCAAAAGGCGCATATACGTATGCACGCACTTTCATGCATGGAAAAGCGCATACATGTGGGAAAAATGATTTTTTGGTCCATGGTATTTAGTCCTTGGTATTTGGACCTATGGTTTTGGACCATGGTATCTCGTCCAAAGTGTTGAACCGAAGTATTGGGTCCATGGTATTGATTCTCTATGGTTTTGGACCATGGTATTGACTAAGGCCTAAGACTATAAAATGGGAAGGCGATCATTAGGCAAAGTGATTTACTCAAGGATTGAATATCTTATGAAGAGCAAGATCTAGAATACTGGTCATTGGGTTATGGTGGATAGCTGGATCTGAGCCAAGGAGGAACCTGAGCACTAGAAGAGGGATAAGTTCTAATAAAGGGTTAAGATCTTAAGGCTTGAAGAGAAGTATCTTTGTGTGATTTTTGATCTGTTATATTTGGCACATGACTTGATCTATAAATCTGATCATCTTGGTAAACTGATGTTTGAATTAGTGAAAAGGGTAAATTATCTTTTATAGATCTGTACGTAGGTTTAGCACAGCAGAGGCACGTATACACACTGGTCAAGTAAGTCAAAAGAGCATATACATTGGTTGGCCTTAATACAGAGGCGTATGCACGCAAGTTCTACATATTGAAGTAGTGTACATCTCATGAAATATGTTTTAGCTACCTCTATTTATTGTTGCAGTGTTTTGTGTTCAGGATTGGGTTCTGGTTTCTGTTAATGTATTCTGGTTACAACATTCAAAGAAGTAATTGTTTCATTCAATTTTGATTGAAGCAAAGGAGACTGGTTGATGCAAATGTATTTGATGTTTTGTTATTGATGGATCCAGACTGAAAATTTTATGAAACGTGGTCCCTGGAAGTAAAGAGAAGGTTGTAGCCTTCTGTAGGTCAACACCTATGTACTAGTACATCATTTAGTACAAGAGCTAAGGGGGTTGTATCTCCCTTCTAGGAGAAGCTGAAGAATGAGTGAAGGTTGTAGCCTTCTGCAGGTAGAAGCCTGTGTACTAGTATAATACTGCACCTGTACATAAATATTGTAAAAGAAGTTTCTTATTAAAGGAAGATAGAGACGAATTGTAGCAGGTGGTTTTCACCCACATTGGGTTTCCACCTTATATCTTGTGTTCATGTGTGTGATCTATTCTGTTTTATTGCACCTATTTACTATTATTATGGTTAATGAAGTTCTGATGCACTGATTAAAGATCAAAATTTAATAAATCATAAGTTTACTGATATACGCTAGTTGCTTTAGAAACAATGGCATATATACACAGTTTCCCATAACTAAAGTAGCGTATACAAACCTGATTGTGAATTAAGAAATAATTGAATTGATAATATTGATTCACCCTGCCAAATATTCTTTCCAGCAATTGGAATCAGAGCAGGCCCTTCAGAAGAAGCTTGATCACTTGAAGGAAGATCTATCATCATGAGAAATTATGAAAAAGAGGCATCTATCAGGCCACCAATCTTTGATGGGGGCAACTTCGTCTATTGGAAGGTAATCCTATCTTCAATATCTTGGTACAGAAGTTTGGGATATTGTGAAAATCTCAGAATGCACAATGATGAAAGTGTGGCTAACTATTTCTTATGTATAGATGAGATTTTTAATCATATGAAAAATTTGGGTGAAGAAATAAAATAAGTTACCTTGGTTGAAGATTTCATAAGATCTTTAACTTCTATGTTTGAATCAAAAGTTTCTGCCATAAAGAAAAGGAGAATCTACAGAGCATTACCATGTCACAGTTGCATAGAATCCTAACTGCTTTTGAAGTGAGAAAAGGAGGACCATTAGAAAGGAGAGAAGCAGCATTCAAAGCTTCAGGAAAAGAAGAAAACAATGATTCAGTACATATGTCAGAAGGAAAGGAAGAATCAAACTTTGTGAAGAACCTTCAATGAGGTTCTGGAAGATTCAGAGGTAAGCTACCTTCCAAATGCTTTGCTTGTGGAAGAGTCAGTCATTATGCGGCAAAGTGCCCTCATAAAGATAAGCTTGACAAAGGTAAGGAACCAATTATATGGAACATAAAACATAAAGTAAGTAAGAAGAGCTCTTATACTCATGAAGGTAGTGATGGATTTTCAATTAGTGATGAAGTTGAACAATGTAATGATTATAGACTTTTGATGGCTTATGAAGATGATGATTTCTTGGATGCTGTAGATGAAGATGATCTCTATGAAGAAATTTCTAAGCTTAAATTATGTTTATAATAAAATACTATGATCATAAATACTCTAACATTCCAACTTGCTGAAAAGGAAAAACACAATGAAAAGTTAGAATGTGAAATTGTGGGACTTAGAAAAGATATTGAGAAAACAAAAGATCTTAATCTTAGATTTGCTAAAGGATTTGAAACTTTAGATGAGATTATCAAAGTGTAGCGTTCTCCTCTACTCAAGATAGGTCTTGGATATTTTGAAGAAGCATCTCAAGCACAGAAGCCATCCACCTCCCAAAGTTATCTTGATGCAGCAAGGAGAAGTGAACAGGATGACAAGCGACATCAATAGCATAAAGCAGATCACCAGCTAAATCGAGGGAAATCTACTTCAAGGATGAACAGAAACTACAACCAACCACACGTAAATCATTCTCAATTTTCCTTGAGAATGAATGTCTATGGCAACTACAATCACCTGGATGGTAGGCTTGAAAATCGTAGGAATTTCTTCAATGGCCAATGTTTCTCTTGTCACAACTTTGGACACAAAGTTGCTCAATGTGTTGCCTACAAGACCATCTTGACCAGAGAAGCACAAAATCAAAAGAGTGTGACTGGGATCATGGAAAGGACCTATATTAAGTTTTCTGCTCTTGAAAATGAAATAGAATGTTCTATTTGTAATAACTTTGGTCATAAAGATTCCAAATGAAGGAGTAGGTTTTGGCAAACAACTCAGCAGGAGCAAGCTTCATTGAGTCCTATGACTTGGAGAAAGAAAGAACCACAACCAAAAAGATGTGTTATAGCCTTATATATGGAAGGAAAGGAAAATCAGTAGTACATTGATAGTGGATGCTCGAAACATATGAAAGGTGATAAAGAAAAACTTTAGTCATATAGTTCCTTAGAAAAGGAAAGGAAGGTCTCATTCGGAAATGACACCCCTGCACTCATAAAAGGTAAAGGTTCTATTCTTTTGAAGAAAAGGTCAAAGATGGAAATGTTATGTATGTTGATGGCTTAAAGCATAATCTATTGAGTGTCAGTCAAATGTGTGATCAAGGAAATGAGGTAGTATTTTAATCAAATGGATGTATTGTTCATGAGCTTGATACAGGAGAAACAGTGATCAAAGGCATAACAACTCCTAATAATTTATACATACTCAAGGGAGGAAAACAACAATGCTATCTAAGCAAGAATGATGAATGCTAGTCACGAAAAAGAAGATTGGGGCATCTAAGCTTCTCTCATATAAGGAAACCATGCAAATATCAGGCGGTTTGTGATCTCCCTGACATCAGAATTATAGACAATACAATATGCAAATCATGTTAGTTTAGAAAGCAAACTAGAACTAATCTCCCTGAGAAGGAAGGATCGGCTAGTAAGCCACTTGAACTTGTCCATACTAATGTATGTGGTCCATCCAGGAAAAGGTCACCTCAAGGAGAAGAATACTTCATATTGTTCATTGATGACTTTTCTAGGATGTGTTGGATAGGACTTTTGACGCATAAAGACGAATCTTTTGAAAAGTTCAAAGCATTCAAAGACTTGGTTGAAAACGAGTCAGATCGCAGAATCAAATGCCTTAGGTTTGATCGAGGAGGGGAATTTACCTTGGATGAATTTTTCGATTTTTGTGAAGAACATGGAATAAGAAGGGAATTCTCTACTGCAAGGACACCTCATCAAAATAGAGTATTAGAAAGGATGAACAAGATGGTTCAACAAATGGCTCATGCTATGCTTGACGAGTCTGAGACTCCTACAACCTTTTGGGGTGGAGCTACATTTGCTACAGTTACTATTCTCAACAAGACAAACATCTGGGTAAACAACACTCAAACTCCTCATGAACTTTGGTATGGTAATACTTCTATAGTAAAATACTTCAAAATTTTTGGAAGCAAATGTTAAATCAAAAGGACTGATGAAAACCTTGGAAAGTTTGAACCTAGAGTAGATGAAGGCATTCTCCTTGGTTACTCTCCCCACAACAAAGAATATAAGTGTTACAATAAAATACTTGGAAAAATTGTTGAAAGTATTGATGTAGTGGTTGATGAAGAAGGAAATATTCCTAGGCAGGTAAAATCCAAAGATTTCAAAGATGATGAGGACCATCCTTCAACATCAAATTAGACTTATGATGAAGAAGAAACCTATGAGGGACCAGAAGAATAGATAAGGGTAGAAAAAAGACTCCATCCAGGTATGTTCAGAAGAATCATCTAGAAAATCAAATTTTGGGGCAGAAAGAGGTAGGTGTGCAAACAAGAAGAACTATCTTAGAAGCTTCAAGCTATCTAGCATTGCCTTCCTCCACTGAACCACAAAATGTAAGTGAAACATGCAAAGATGAATGCTGGGTCAAGGCCATGAATGAAGAACTTGAGCAGATTGAAAAGAATAATACTTGGGAGTTGGTTCCTAGATTGAATGATAAGAATGTCATAGGGACAAAATGGATATTCAAAAAAAAAGTTGAATAAATAGAAATCTATATATAAAAATTGATAATGATAAATTGCTAATACTTGTTGTGTATGTTGATGATATCATCTTTGGTAGCAACGAAGAAGCCATGAGTCAAAACTTTGCTTTGGTGATGCAAAAAGAATTTGAAATGTCCTTGCTTGGTGATTTGACATATTTTCTTGGTTTACAAGTCCAACAAAATGAAGACCGTATCTTTTTATCACAAACCAAGTACCTCAAGAAGATCTTGAAGGAATATGGCATGGAAGATTCAAAACCAGTATGTACCCCTATGGTAACAGGATGCAGCTTTAGCACAAATGATGATTCAGCAGCAGTACATCAACCAACCTATAGATCCATGATTGGTGGTCTGCTCTATCTGACAGGTACCCAACCAAAGATCATGCATGCAGTGGGAATAGTTGGAAGATTCCAGGCAAATCCAAAAGAAGCACACCTTCCGACAGTTAAAAGGATTTTCAAATATCTTCAAGGAGCACAAAACTATGGATTATGGTATCCTAGAGATACATATCTCACACTTCATGCATATACAGATGCAGATTGGGCAGGAAGTGTGGATGACAGAAAAAGCACTAGTGGTGGTGCATTCCTTTTGGGTCCTAGATTAGTATCTTGGTTCAGCAAGAAACAAAGTTCAATTGCTTTATCTACAGCTGAAGTGGAATATGTGGCTGCTACATCTTGCTACACATAGCTCCTTTGGATGATGCAAACTTTACAAGATTTTCAAATCACTTGTACTCCAACTATCTCCATTTTATGTGATAATACAAGTGCAATCAATATTTCAAAGAATCCTTTCATGCATTCAAAGACCAAGCACATACCTATCAAATATCATTTTCTCCGGGAAAAAGTGCTTGAACAAAAGGTCAAATTGGAGTATATTCCCTCCAAGGAACAGGCTGTTGATATACTCACCAAACCACTACCCAGGGACACATTTGAATACCTCAGACAGAAGCTGGAAGTAGTTGATGCATCATCTTGTCGTTGAAACTTGTCTGTTTCAAAGAAAAGTAGTTGTACGCAAGTTTCATGTGGAGCATCCACATACATACGCTTGTTTTTGTGGATGCAGTCGCGTATATGTTGATTTCAAGACAACAGTGGGCCAAGTTAAGGATGAAAAGAGTCTGATATAGGTCTGACAGAGACCATCTGGCATAGGTTTAGGGGGAGCATATATACTTCTAATAATCCATTGTTGGCATTATCTTAGAGGATCTTGGTTCAAGATTCACAATTGTTTTATGTTTCAGGTGGAATAGGTACAGAGGGAGAACATGGTTGCTGGTTTGAATGATGATTGACTGATGTTGTTGATGATAGTTGTTGATGACTATCATAGTCTTGTTGTAGATATTTCATCTCCATGTCATGTATTTCTTTTCTTATCAAGGTCATGTAATGGCCTACTTTGGTTTCCCCACTATGCTTGGGATGGATGATGTAATGTTCTTGTTTTATCATGTGTAAACCTTTGGTGTATCCCCACTTGGTTGGGAGATGGATGTATGTATGAATCTTTGGTGATAGGAAGGTCATTTATGATGATAAAGTCATGTTTCTTCTTGTATAACGCCTTCTTACTGACATTGACTACAGTCAGGGGGAGTATGGATAGCACAATAGAGCAGAGATTTCAACATGTCCTCAAGGGGAGCATAACCCTTCGCACTTGATGACAAAGGGGGAGAATGAATTTGAGTGACTTGGGGTTGCCATCAAGTCCAAAGGGGGGGATTGTTGGCATTATGACACAGGTTTGGCGCTATGACATAGGTGTTTTCTTTGATGGCAACTCACTCAAATGATAGATCACAGTTCAAGCTCTCAAAATGAAAGAAAAAGAGATATTCATAGGTTCCTCTTAACCAAGTCACGTATACATGCGGGTTCAACGATAAAAAGGAGCATATACATATGCATGCACTTTCATGCATGGAAAACTGTGTACATGTGGGAAAACTTTTTTTTGGTCCGTGGTATTTAGTCCTTCATATTTGGACCTATGCTTTTGGACCACGGTATCTCGTCAAAAGTGTTGAACCCAGGTATTGGGTCCATGGTATTGATTCTCTATGGTTTTGGACCATGGTATTGAGTAAGCTTAAGACTATAAAAGGGGAAGGAGATCATTAGGAAAAGTGATTTACTCAAGCATTGAATATGTTATGAAGAGAAAGATCTAGAATATTGGTCATTAGGTTATGGTGGATAGCTAGATCTGAACCAAGGAGGAACCTAAGCACTAGAAGAAGGATAAGTTCTATTGAAGGGTTAAGATCTTAACACTTCAAGAGAAGTATGTTTGTGTGATTTTTGATCTGTTATATTTGGTGCATGACTTGATCTATAAATCTGATAATCTGGGTACAATTGATGTCTGAATAAGTGAAAAGGGTAAATTGTATTTTATAGATCTATACGCAGGTTCGCCACGGCAGAGGCACGTATACACGCTGGTCAAGTAAGTCATAAGAGAATATACGTTGGTTGGCCTTAATATAGAAGCATATGCACATAGGTTCTACATATTGGAGTAGCGTATGTCTCATGAAATATGTTTTAGCTACCTTTGTTTATTGTTGCAGTGTTATGTGTTCAGGATTGGGTTCTAGTTTCTGTTAATGTATTTCGGTTACAAATTTAGAGAAGTAATTGCTTGATTGAGTTTTGATTGAATCAAAAGGGATTGGTTGATGTAGATGTATTTTATGTTTTTTTTATTGATGGATCCAGTCTGAAAAACTTATGAAACATGGTCCCTGGAAGTAAAAAGAAGGTTGTAGCCTTCTGTAGGTCAGCACCTACGTACTAGTACATTAGCTAGTACAAGAGCTAAGGGGGTTGTAGCTCCCTTCTAGGAGAAGCTGGAGAACAAGTGAAGGTTGTAGTCATCTATAGGTAGAAGCCTGCCCACTAGTATAAGACTGCACCAGTACATAAATATTGTAAAAAGAAGTTTCTTATTAAAGGAAGATAAAGATGAATTGCAGCAGGTGGTTTTCACCCACATTTGGTTTCCACCTTATATCTTGTGTCCATGTGTGTGATTTGTTCTATTTTATTGCACCTGTTTACTTTTCTTATGATTAATGAAGTTCTGATGCACTAATTAAAGATCAACATTTAATAAATCATAAGTTTACTGATATATGCTGGTTGCTTTAGACATAGTAGCATATATACGTAGTTTCCCATAACTTAAGTAGCTATACAAATCTGATTGTGAATTGAAAAATAATTGAATTGATAATAATGATTCACCCCCCTCTTAGTATTCTTTCCAACATACCCACTTGTAGATCTTCTCTGATCTAGATCACCAACCGAGTCTACATCAACAAAGCGGTGAATTTCCAAAACTTTGTCCAATCCTGGTCTTCCTTGGTAGGACAAACCATAATCAATAGTGCCAAGAAAATACCTGAAGACCCGCTTCACTATTGTCCAATGCTCCTTCCCTAGTTTTGATATAAACCTACTCAATACTCCCATTGCATATGCAATGTATGGTCTAGTACATACCATCATACAAAATGAGGCTACTGACTGCACTTGCATATGGAACACGGGACATGTCCTCTTCCTATTGTTGTGTCTTCAGACACTGTTCAACATATAACTTTACACCTACAGGAATAGGAACCTTCACCAGTTTACTTTCCTGCATATTAAACCTCTGCAGTATTGTCTCAACATACTTTCTCTAGTTTAAATAGAGCTTCCTCTTTTCCCGATCTCTTTCAATTTCCATGCCCAAAATATAGTTTGCAGCACCAATATTTTTCATGTTAAATTTGGAGGACAATTGGGTCTTCAGATCTTGGATAATTTATTTGTCATTTCCAACCAACAACATATCATTCAGATACAAGGATAGATAGATAACACGGTCACCAAATAATTTAAAATACACACAATGGTCTTCTTTTCTTCTAGTTAATCCAAGTCCCCATATAAATGTATCAAATTTCTGATACCACATCCTTGGTGACTATTTTAACCCATACATAGACATCTTTAACTTGCATACCCGTTCTTTCTTACCCTTCACTGCAAAGGCTTTAGGTTGCTTCATGTAGATCTCCTCTTCCAGATCTCCATGAAGAATTGTTGTCTTCACATCAATCTATTCTGCCTCAAAATCAAAAGCAACAGCAACATATAACAATAATCTAATAGAAGCTACCTTGGGAAAAAGAGAAAATATATCGTCAAAGTCAATTCTCGGCACCTGGGAATAACCATTTGCTACCAACCAAGCTTTATATTTCTCCACCTTTCCTTATGTAATTTTCTTCTTCTTGAACACCCATTTTCTTCCAATGGGTTTCCTTCCAACCGGCAACTCCACTAGATCCCAAGCCTCATTATTGTGCAAAGATGCCATTTCATCAACCATGGCCTCTTTCTAAAGTTTTCCATCCTCTAAATCTATTGCTTCCTTCACAGTTTTGGGATCATCATCAGTAATAGATAAAGAAAATTTTGAACAGAAAGTAGATGGACTACACCTTTATAACTACCTTATTTCTTGAACTGATCTTCTCACACCTGGAGTGTGTGGCTCTTCATCTTTTGATTCCTCTTTTGTTGTAGATTCTTATTCTTCCTCCTTAAGCTCAAACTCTATCTTCTCATGTTCCTTTTGTTGGACTTCATGTTTAATAACATATTTCACCTCTCTAAACACCACATCTCGATTGTACACAAACTTCCTTGTTACTAGATTCCAAAGCTTATAACCCTTTAAACCATTCTTA
>APFE031401565.1:48997-104595 GCA_000404065.3 Pinus taeda
ATATATGCGCGCACACACACACACATATAATTTTTTCTATTGATGACAAGGATATTGAGTATGTTAATATGTGTTGTGGTTAATCATTTTAATAGCAATTTATGTGTTGGTTTAGTAGTGATTGTATAAAAGTGTTATAATTTTAGCATTATAAATGGATTCATGGACCCCTTTAAGGGGATTGTCGAATCCATCTACCCAAATTTTAACATTGCAGACAAAGGTCTCTAAATTTTAACACTTCATATGGACTCAGAGAGCCCTTTGTCTCTAAATTGAACACTGCAAATGGATTCAAAGAAGGGGGTCCTTGAATCCATATGCAGTGATAAACTTTAGAGACGAAAGGGTATTCAAAATTTCAAAACTGTATATGGATTTAGAGACTCCTTTGTCTCTAAATTTTAACACTGCATATGGATTCAAAGACCCCTATAGTGAACTGTAACACCTCAGTATCAAAATTGCAATTTTCCATTTCTAAAGTAACACAAATAAAAATTACTAACATAAATAACTAGTTCACATACTTTTTGTATTTGTTAATTGGTCATATTTTTATTTTTGGACTATAATAATCATTTACATTAATCATTATTACTTTCGTCACTTATTATTTAGTCATATATTGTAATCCTAAACTAAATTATAAATTTAGGTTAGTCTCTTTTAGTTCAGTCACTTATTATTTAGTTGTATATTTTACCCCTAGACTAAATTAGTTGTTTAAGTTAGTAATTTTTAGTTCTACCACTTAAAATTTCTCAAATTTACTAGTAATTCACTTGAAATAATTGCAATGACTAATGTTTTTAGTCACCTAGTCACTAATTTCATCATTTTCTACTAGTGAATGATTAAACCCCAAATATGTCCCATGACATGGGAATCCATGCAACTAAGACCTTCTAGTCTCTCCCAGAATGCCTGCAAGGGAGAGATTGTTGTCTTTTTCAACTAGTTTTGTGCTAGAGATTACAAGATTTAAGTCACTTTTTTAGGGCTAGTCCCTAGACCACTGGCCGGAACTTGAAGAGGCTTTCCAAGATAATAAATCACACCAAGACAAAGCCTCTAACACAAAACTTGATCAAGGATTTTACCTAACCAAGCCTAATGATGGCAGTCATTTCGTCAAACATGTAACAAATATGTATTCTACAGGTCATAACAACAAATTAGAGCATAGAGATATTGTGCTTACCTAAGATTCGTAAAGAAACATTGATGTATCATCACAATTTCTGCATTATAATCTATTAGTTCATATATTCACTGTTCATTCAATTACAAGTCAAGACATGTTGAGAGCCATACATCATCACTGTGATAAAATATGCTCATAATCAGCATATAACCAACAAAAATAACAAGGACACAACAACCATAGAATCCACATATGAACCAACGCATTTACACATAAAATATAAAGGATGAGAAACTCTTATTAACGGATGCATAAGAAAACCAGTTTTGGGACTTCCATGTACCACCCACCAATAGATTGGTTGGACCAAATATTTCTTTCATCCAATCACCCCCTGAAATATTCCAAGCATGAATGCAGAACTCAAACCAGCAAAATCAACTAGGGCTTCTCGAGCCTAAACCACCTCACCCTCATCAATAGAACTGGTCTTTACTGCAATCCTCTTTGGATCACTAGGCCGTAAACAATAAGCATACAATACCAGGCTTTATCATAATCCCCACCATATCACTAGGCCATAAACAAGCATGTGTGCCATAGGATTTCTCCACGTACACCATGAGAAATTTTCTTGTCTCCTAGATTCTAGGATTTGCCACAATTCATAGTCTGATTAAGGGATCATTACGCCATAATCAGGACACCACCCTCCAAGGATTGCTAGGCATGATCAAGGGCAACCACCTCTACTCTTTACCATATATCCTTCCATTCACTCATCGAGAATTCCTAGGCCCACCAAGGCACATAATACCTATCTTTACCACAACTCAGAGTTTGGTTCAAGGGTCACTAGGCAAGCTTTCTTTCATTTAGAGATCCACCTCACTCAACTTTGAATCCATCTAGAAATCCAGCTCAACCAGAACATGAGGAACCCATTGCACCATGGTCGCTTGTAAATGGAAAGGCAAGGCTGAAAAACATTGTCACACCTAGAAAAACCTATGCCCATGACAACAAGATAACCAAGAAAACTGTAGTATACCTAGGGGGGATAATATGGGGTACAAAGGGAGGTACCCAGGGGAATAATATAATAATGGGATGGGCCATAATAATAAATATGGCGGTTAACCCGTATCATGTAATGAATCACAAGTAGTTAGCAATAATGTAATAAGCCCATGGTATTAGAGAGATGGTATTGAGGTAACCATGGTAATGACCCATGGTATTGTATGTATGAGGCCTATATAGAGGCTAGAGACTCTCCATTGTGAGATGTCAAGGAATATTGTATGAATAGACATATGGCTTGTGAAGTGTTCTCCTTCTTTAAGGAGTGAATATATGGTGTTGTCCTACCTTAAGGGTTTGATTGATAAAGTGAAGCATTTCTATATTCATATCTTGTTATTTCTTGGGTTTATTTCCATTATCATATATTTTCAGACTAGGTTTATAACATTTGGTATCAAGGCTTTAAATTCTAGGGTTTTGCTACTCCAAATAGGTCATCGTGGCATTTTTTCTATAACTCTTTCTCTGTGACATTTCAGAAGTGAACCAAAAAAACCCATTTGAGACAAAATCATGTTGAATCTTGAGTCAAAATTTCTAAGATTTTTGCACTATATTTGTGGAGATATGATCTGAGGAAGTTGGTCTTTTTGTAGACTCCTGAATTACATTCCAAACAGGTGACCTTGGGAAGATCATCATAACTTTTGTATTGGGCATTAGATTGTAATTTCGTAAGAAGTTACAGAAAGAGGACGGACTGTAATTTCTTGTGTATATTGTTTAGACTTGAAGTTCAAAGCAGTGACATGTGGCACTTCATACAAGTTCACTCTTCTTAAGAGGTATATATTCAGGTTACCTTGGGAGATTGTGTATCACTCTTTCTTTGAGAATCTAAATTCTATCAGATTGGTGGCATTGGAAAGAGGACATAGAGGGCTACTGTAGTCTGCAATTTCAGAACTAGAAGAACTGAAATTATAGAGTTATAATCATTTCAAGGTCGAGGTCCTAAAATAAAGAAAAGGCGATATGAGGAAGTTTGATGGCAAGGATCCGATAAATTGGATACTTCAAATGGAGCAATATTTCAATCTACATGATGTACCACTATTACAAAATGTATGTATTGCATATTAATATTTAGAACCAAATCAAATTTTATGGTATAAAGGGCCTTGTTCACGTAAACAACTTGTTATGTGGTCAATTATCACGAATGATAACACATTATGAGGATACAAAGAGCACCACCTTATTTAGAGCAACACCACAACAATTGGAAAGAATAAAAGGGCTTTGTGACATAGTGGAAAGTAAAATTATGGCAACAAGGAAGTCTACCTGTCGCAACTATAACTATGAAAGTGTTGTTTCTCCTAGCCTTCCACAACCTTCAAGGGTTACACCACAACAATTGGGAGAAAAAAGAGAAAAAGGGTTTTGTTACAATTGTGATAGCAAGTGTACTAAAGGTCATAATTTTGTTGAGAAGAAATTATTTTACATAGAGTATGAAGAGGAGGAAGAAAAGGATCAAGAAACATCAGAAGAAGAGGATATATGCTAGGACCCAACCCTAGAGAAAGAAGAAATGAATCAGACCATATCTTGTAAAGAATTGGCTAGAATTACCACTCCTCAAAACTCTCAAGATAGAAGGACATATCAAGAAGAAAAGGGTGCAAGAAGTGAAATATCACATCATTAAAGAAGAAATGAATCCAACCATATCTTCTAATTCATTGGTTGGAATTACCACTCCTCAAACTATCAAGATAGAAGGACATATCAAGAAGAAAAATGTTCAAGAAGTGAAAGATCATATCGAGCATCAACAACAAGTTCTCCAACTTTTAAAGGATAACACCACTTTGGTGCAAAATCGAATGAAACAATAGGTAGATCAACATCGTAGTGAAAAATGTTTTGATGTAGGTGATAGGGTATTTTTACTGCTACATCTCATGTAAGCTAGTTAAGAGAAGGAAATGTTGGCAATTCTATATGTACTTAAAAAATGGCTACCTTACTGAATGGGAAGACACTTCAAGGTAAAAATGGATCATGATAGTCTTAAATAATTTTTAGAACAACTATTATCTTTAGAAGAATAGAAAAAATGTGTCACAAATATGTTGGGTTATGACTTTGACATCATCTATATAAAATTGAAGCAAAATTTTGTTGCAAATGGACTCTCAAGAAAGGATGAGGATGCGGAAGCATTGTTTTGTGTTATTTCTATTATCCAACCAGATTGGATAAATCAAGAAATGGATGAATGGAAGAAGGATGAAGAAGTATGGCCACTGATTCAAAAGTTGCAAAAGATCCCAATTCAAACAATGTTGCAAGAGATTGAAGAGGAAGGAAAAATCATATTGGAACCTGGAGCAGTCACAGAAACAAGAACCCGACAGCTACGAAATCGATCAGTTTCAAAGTATCTCATCAAGTGGAAGAACTTACCTGCTGAAGATTCCACATGGGAGGAAATTTTTTTTATACAGAAGCATCAAGAACTACCCAAGCATTGAGGACAACATTTTTTGAAGGAGAGGGGCATGTTAGGCCCCTATGCTACTAGTATAACCCCTTATTGTTATTATTACAACCCCTTTATTATATTGATGTACCCATGTAGTGCCCATATTGTTGCTATTGTGCCCCATAGAAGCCCACTATTGTTATTATTGGGCCCTTACATTATTATTGTTATGTCAACTCTCATTATATTATGACCCCTTAGACTCCTATATATAGAAAGGAGGTCTTTTCATTTGTATCATACAAGAATTGTTCATTTATGTAATGTAAAGGAGGTTTCCACTTTCTTGGGCAAAGTGGAGATTTTTTTTTTTTGGCAAAGTGGAGATTTTTTTTTTTTTGCAGGATTTTTTTTTTTTTTGCGGCAACGAGTTTGTAGGTCAAATCTATATGTTTTGGTGAAAAATCTACAAAATATAATTGCATATGTAGAGTTTTTGTGAAAAAATACCCAAGTTCAAAAAAAAATCGGCCGAATCGGAGTCCGGATGAGGGAGATATTGTTAATTTAAAAATAAGTTGGGTGACAGACATTTTTCAAGGTGGTGAGTTTGCAGAGCAGATCTGTATGTTCTGGTGCAAAATTTATAGAATCTAATTGTAGATCTAGATCTTTTGTGAAAAAACACCCAAGTTCCAAAAACAATCAGTCGAATCAAAGTCTGAATGAGGGAGATATCGCTGATTTAAAATCAACTCTTTTTTCAGAATTTTTTTGTGACAACAGGACAGTTGTAGCGCAGATTGGAAATTCTAGTACCTAGATCGGGATTTCTACCACATGAGAAGATGTAGAATGGTTGTTCTATTTCCGAAAATAGGTCATAATAGGCATTCTGAGCAATATTGATGGAATTATGGTCATTTCAAATTTTTGCCAAGTAAGTGAATTTTTTTCAAAACACTCTTCATGGCAGTTCTTATTTTTACAGGGAAATATAATAGCCCTACTATTCAAGAATTCATAGAAAGAGAAAAGTAGTTATGGCCAAAAAATTGGAAAATATTTCCTAGCGCTTAGTATGAAAGAAGAGGTTGCCATATGGTCGAACTCACCTACCAACAAGTAGTTGTCCAAACTTTTAGATGAAGAATTTGAAAGAGTCCTTTTAGACAAATGTTCTCATGCTAGAAAACAGGATAATGAGACATGTAAGGGGTTATTTTCTACTTGTATCTCCTTATTTTATGTTCATGGACTCATTTAGAAGGAGAAGGTCGTTGTGTCTATAAATCCTAGTTGTAAGCATAATTTTATCAATGTTAATTTGGCAAAAAAATTGGAAGTCCCAGCAAAACACATGGAGCACATGCAGGTTAATAATGAGCAGGCACAAGTTTATAAAGATTTGAGGATTTCTAAGGATAGGTATGTATTTCATTCTAATTTTTATGCTTTAGATATGGTTAATGAGGATGTTGTTTTGGGATACCCTTGGATGGAATCAGTGGGTACTGTAAATATTAATGTGCAGAAGAAATTCCTGAAGCTCTCGTATAAAAAGAAGAAAATTACATTACAAGATATTTCCATCAATAAACAAGTAGAGTCCAAGGAGGCTGAAGCAGAATATGTTCCAGGGATTGACATATCAGATGATAAGCCATTGATGGTCGATAACCAAACACAAACATCAACCCAGGTACTAGAAAAATAGGTAGAGCCCGATTAGGCTGAAGCAGAAAACGTTACATCAGATGAGGACTCAGTGGTTGAAGTAATATTGGAAGATAAGAAACAACAACAGGCACCATAACATATACCTAATACCAATTAGGCTCCATTAGGTGGTGAATTAAAGAAAGATACACCGTTGGTTAACACTTTAGCATATCACCACCCACATCATCTTGCAAGAAAACAACCAACAAGATGGCAAAGAATTAACCACAGGGACAACAACAACCCCTGCGTGATAGATAGAAAGGGGTGACGATCCACCTACTACGCATCAATGCAGAAGAGCCACCAGGGTCAACCTCCATCTCAGGCGAGTGAGGCACTAGCTAGATTGAGAGCTCAACTTTCTCTAGGATGGTTAGATGCATGTGCATGGTACCAGTCGACTACTCTTTTAGGTAGATCTTATTATTTGTGTTCTTCCCATGTTTCAGGGATGAAACATGTTGAAGGGGGTGGAATGTAGTATACCTAGGGGGGATAATATGGGGTACAAAGGAAGGTAGCCAAAGGAATAATGTAATAATGGGATGGGCCATAGAAATAATAAGGTGGTTAACCCATATCATGTAAGGGATAACAAGTAGTTGGCAATAATGTAATAAGCCCATGGTATTAGAAATATGGTATTGAGGGAACCATGGTAATGACCCATGGTATTGTATGTATGAGGCCTATATAGAGGCTAGAGACTCTCCATTGAGAGATGTCAAGGAATATTGTATGAATAGGCATATGGCTTCTGGAGTGTTCTCCTTCCCTAAGGAGTGAATATATGGTGTTGCCCTACCTTAAGGGTTTGATTAATAAAGTGAATCATTTCTATATTCAGATCTTGTTATTTCTTGGGTTTATTTCTATTATCATATATTTTCAGATCAGGTCTATAACAAAAACACATGCATAATGATGCATGTCAAATATGGCAAGGAACTCACACACGCAAATCGATAACTACAAGTAAACATGTTTTAGTTGCTTGATCCTGATATGTCTTGCTTGATATTTTACTTCCTCCTTACCTTATTTTCTATTCTTGATCCTATGTTGAAGTGCTCCAATAAAATTCTATTTGTCTAAGAGTGTGAGAGAGATAGAGATTAAAGAGAGAGATCCAAAACTGAACCAACCAAAAGCTTTCCAACTAATCCTTAGAAGCCTTTTTACCAATGAGGCCTTTATTTTCTTCAATTTCCATTATTTTCTTTCAATTTCATCCTCACATTCAATCTATGACCATTCACTTTCCTTTTCTCCTAATTTCCATTATTTTTATAAATAAAATTTCAATTAATGCCTCATGCATTTCCAAATCCTTTGTCATTGACTTTTCCATTTTCCTTTAGCCATAATAACTTAAATGAACACCCACTAGGATTTTTTTCCAACAATTTAACTTGGAATATGTGTCCCATGACCATGGTCTTATGTATTTTTACATGGATTTTTACGAGGGTTGTTACATGAACTAGCTCCAATAGTTGGTCTTACTAGCATAGGTCAAACTCTCCTCATCATCAATCTATTCTTTCACTCTGTTCACACAACACATTCTGTTGTTCTCCCACTTACTCAGCTAGGCCACAATATTGAAATGTGGCTCTAACACCACTTGTCATGACTCATTACATATATATAAAAAAAATAAAAAAATTAACATAAGCATTGTAAATAATGAATTATTTTTATGAAGCTCAAGTCACAACATAAGTTTAGTATTTAATATGTTCTCACTTGTACTAAATAAACAACATCAACTTAGGGTGTTTGATATATTTCATCACTACCAAGTATACAAAATATTTTTCGAGAAGAAGGTTTGTAACTTAGTAATAACAGACCATTCTCATTCTTAATGTGACTCCCACTTCCAGCAAACCACTAAGTGTCATTACGCATACATGAGTAAGGTTACATCATCCCTGGTTAACAGGAGATAGAATCAAATTCTATGGAATCATTCATGAGTTACCCCATGGCACTATAGATCTCAAGCTTTGGACCTAGATCAACGACCCTCCTTGAAGCCCTACAATACACGGTCTAGATGCAATGAGATCCATTGAGTTATTCGAAACCCTTCTCTGTCAACACTGAGGCTCATTCTACTCCACAACTTCAAAGGAAATGTATCTCTACAACTTCGATGGCCATGGCATTCAGAAATACTCGTTTCTTAGGTTTGTGTTTACTTTTACCAGTACCTCTAACGCTAAGCTTCTTTTTTTGTTCCAAGGTTTCCTTTGCATGGCTAATTTCTCAGACTTAATGAAATTTCATCCCTATGGATCCCTAATGAGGTTCTTCGGTATTTTCTTAGGCCACTCTTCTCAATCAGGATATGGTACTATTGGATGACTCTTGCTAAAACTAGGTAAAGGTTCAAACCTATTTCCCTCTTTGGTTGTGCTAAATGTAGATTTCCAGTATTGTTACCTCACTTGTTTTCTTTTCCTTTTTCCTCACCATTAAGTGTTTTCCTGGTGATAGAATTTTCAGGAGGTGTGATCTTCTTTTCTCAGGTAAGGATGCTTATGCATATTTTGCTAATATTTTCCATGTTACTAAAGTCATTGTACCTACTATTTGGCCCTACATATATTTTTTTTCTACGTATGATTTCAAGTGAAACTTCTGTCGATTGAGATCATGTCTTAAGGCTACAGGATTCTGAGTCCAACGACTTATTGTTTCTTCTTTTCCAGGTGAACAAATTGTTCCTTCATGACATGAAATATGTTTTAACAATACTATCTCATACATTGTTGTGTGTCTTATATACTTGGAGAAAAAATATTTAGGTTTAAATGTTTTTAGTTCCACATTCTCTCTTGTATACATTTCGGCTTTCCATGAGGAACCAGATTACAACCCATTCCCATTTTAGTTCTAATGTAATTATATACACTTCATAGCTTGTGGCCATGTTTTACTAGTCCACAACTTACTATGGTTGAATATGATATCTCAACGAGACTCTAAGGAATTTCTCATTGATTCTATTTTTTATTTTTAAAGGTTGGAATGTAAAATTTGTTAAATGTGTTATTTTCGATAGAAACTAATTGTAGATTCAAAACTACTCATGTAATGTTCTAAAACATAACACTCAAATCTACTTTACTCATCTCCGAAAAGAAACTCACAATTGAGAAGCTATATCCAAGTGTGCATCAAGATATCACACACATACACAAAGATTTTTCTAGGAGAAAGCAACTGCTCCAAACCCCTTGCTATCTGTATTGCATTAGTTAGAAAATAGAGAAGAAATTTAATTCTTGCAGAAGACTAAGCAACCTATGCACAAGTATAATCTATCTTAGTAGCTCACAGACTAAATCTATCAATCACTCAACCAAATTACTTGCTTCCCAAGTTCTTATTTCCTTGCATTGTTTCCTTAGGAATTAGGCCTCGTTATTTAGGGAAATTCATCATCCATAACAAGGCAATCCCTATATGCCCTTCTCTCACTGCATGCACCATGTACAACTTGGATAATTATACAACTAATAGTACACTACCCTTGAATTCAAATCTCAACTAGGTAACTCGAATTTCATGCATTCATGAGTTAATTATTAGTCGATTATAGTTATCTAGATAATCACTGTGTGATTGAAGTTCCACTTCCACAACTTGACCTTCCACTAGTTCGTCCAATAGTTAGAACTAGTTTAACTGACCATATCTTAATTTAACTGAATCAAATTGTTACAACTGAAATTAAACTCAACCTAGGCTCCTAAAATTTACAAATCAACATCTGCAACTAAACATACATAAAAATAAATAAAAATTAATCATTGAATCAATCTACAATTGTGTACTAGGAAAATTGTGCTTTTGTTAACTCTTCTACTAAGCCTCCTGCTCTTTTTTTAACACTTCTTTTTACTCCTAAGTATCTGACTTACATTGATCCTCCTGCTATTGAATACTATGGCACACTGTAACAACGTAATGATCCATGAGAGAAAAACACCTCAATGAATCGTGCCCAAATTTATTCACTCTTGGGACTATTGCTTCACATCACCCCACCTCACATCTAGAGCTATGGATATCTGTGCCCCCTCTGCCAACTTGGATAGAAATATATCCCTACTGGACGTCTCTACTTAAGTGGATGTCTCCACTTTATCTTCTCTCCGCGTCTCTAGTTGTGGTTGCTTCACAACTTGTCGAGGCTGCTTCTGAAGCTCCATTTTGAGAGGTAAATCATGCTCCCTCTCAACCACCAAATCTTTAACCGTTTCCTTACTCCTCAAGGCTTTGCATGCATCTTCGACCTCAACTGCATACAAGTTCTTGACTAGCACACTGATTTTCTTCACCTATCCCATGGCGATGTGTCTAAGGAAAACCTTCCCATTTCTAAATATCACATTGTATCCACTTTATTCCAACACCATCATGGAAACAAGATTCTTCTTTAGTCCCGGAACAAACATCACATCCTTGAGTCTGAGAGAGTATCTAGACTCACTTTGAAATGTAACTGTACCACTACCGGTCACGTTATATATCTCGTCATTTCCAAACCCTATGTTATACTTCAAGTCTTTCTCCTCGAAGTCACTAAAGAAATCCCTATTCCCCGTCATGTGGAACGAGGCACCACTGTCGAGATACCACATGCTTCCTGTTACTCTGCTTTCCATGCATTCAATGAGAGTAATCTCAAGCTTGAAATGTGAAGGAAAAATTTCACCTGCTACATCTATTGCATGCTCTTTCTTGCTTTCCTTCCTCAACAGATATTTCATGGCATAATGCCTAAATTCATGACAGTGAAAGAACTTGATATTAGACAAGTCTTTCTTCTTTCCCCCTTCGCCTTGTGACTTCTTTCCCTTGGATTTTTTTCCTTTGCTGACTAATGCAAGGTCCTCTTCCTCTTATTTTGATGAGGTCCCATCTCCATTGTCCCGCCTTATTTCTTTGTGCACTAGATTAGACGATAATGGCTCCGAACTTGATAGTTTATATCTACCATTAATGAAATATTGATAAATGTGTTACTTCTTGGGAAAACCGAATAAAGCTATAACTACCAAATATTCTTTAGAGAAATTCACACCGATGTCACCAAGTTCATCATGACACTATGTAAACTTGCTCAGGTGCTATAGAAATATGTCTTTCTTTTGCACAGGGATACTTTGAAGCTTGCCCTTCGGTGTTGGCTTCTTTTGGTCACTATTGCTCTCAAACAAATCTGTCATTTTTTTCCACATTGTGAGTGGAGTTTCTTTCCCATGGAAATTCGAGACAATATGATCTCGAACTCCCTTGAATATTATCCTCTTCGCCTTAGACACATCCTTCTTCCAGTGAGTGAGATCCTAGGCATCAGATGCTACAGGTTTTAATATATATATTTTTATGTAATCTAGTAGCACGTCTTCATCTAATACTACCTCCATGTGGATCTTCCATGGCACAAAATTTGTGGGTCCTTCCAAAGCATACTCGAGCCTGAGTCTAGTCGAAGTCATGTTCTCAATCTTGGAGAAAACCTATAACACTAATATTGAAATTCGAACCTCTTGCGAAGACAACTTAAAATTCTCTTCTGTACTGTGAATCTAGTTTTGATACCATGTAGAAATTAATTGTAGATTCAAAACTTCTCATGTAATTTCCTAAAACATAAGATTCAAATCTACTCTACTCACCTGCAGAAATAAATTCACAATTAAGAAGTTATCTCAAAATCATGCATCAATATTTAACACACATACACAGAGATTTATCTAGGGAAAAGCAACTACTCAAACCCCCTTCCTATCCGTAATTCATTAATCAGAAAATAGAGAATAAATACAATGCTTGTTGAAGCCTGAGCAACCTGTGCACAAGTATAATATATCTCACTACCTCATAGACTGACTCTGGCCAACAGTTAGCCAATTTCGTTGTCTCCCAAGCTCCTTTTTCCTTGCATTGTTTCTCAAGGAATTAGTCCCCTATTAATTAGGAAATTTCTTCATCTGGATTGTGCAATTCCTTTGTGTTGATCACTTGACCAATACGATGAACTATACACTCAATCTAGTATATAGTTAATCATACACTACCTTGGAAACTCCACCACAACTGAGAAATTCGAATTTCATGCATACATGAGTTAATTATTATGTAATTGATTAGTTATCTGAATGATGATTTACTGTGATTGAAGTTCCATTTCCACAACTTGATCTTCCACTATTTCCTCCAATAGTTAGAACTAGTTTAATAGAACATAACTCAATTTAACTAAATTAAATTGTTACAATTGAAATTAAACTCAACCTCGGCTCCTAAAATTTAGGAATCATTGTGTTATGCTTCTTAACCTGCAAATGATACCCAAATACAGAATATGCGAAGAAAAGAGACCGATAACACAGACTATGCGAAGAAAAGATATCCAGAACACAGAATAGCGAAGACTTTATTATTCAGAGAGTAATGTTCACTTGCCTCTTCGAGGGGGCAACCTCCAATAGAGCAGAGCTCGATTACAAAAATAAGACACGATGCTCCTCGCAGGGAGTTACTATCCTTTATATATGACTCCTAAAAGTAATAACACGGGTCAATACCGCTTATTACTAATATTGTCGGCCCATTTGCAACTAATTTTGGTTCCTTTATTAATTGCGGATTAACCACTTACAATTATTAATATGGGCTTTATTGACTCTTAACTATGACGTGGTCCCATTACATAGATAAGGGGGTTAGGGTGGGATCCTAACACATTGGACACAACTCAAGTTAAGCCCACAACTCGAATTAAGTAAGCAAAATGAGTGATAACAACTCGGCTAACTCTTTTTAGTTGCTATGTGATGTGCAATTTCAATTTTCTCCTAATTTAATTCAAGGGAAAATTAAATTAGGAATTCCTTGTTGTGTTTCTTCAACATTTTCTTAAGATTATTTTTCTTACCAAATATTTGTTTACCATGTGTTTTTCTTGTATATCCTCTCTGTTATTTCGTAGTTAAAGGGTTTGAATAAAAATAGATCTTACATGGTCTTTTATTATGATTTTGTATAACAAACAACACCATTTAGAATTTACCATTATAACCGTGTAAATGTTTTCCATTTAAATAGAGACTTGGTTTCTCCTATCATCTAAATGGAGAGTAATTTAATTTTTACAGTTTTCCCTCAACCTATAACTAAATCATCTATAAAAAGGTTGAGGCCCGAAACGAGTGGAACATGGCACTAATCCTCCAACCCTAGTTTTATTTTATGTCATGAGACCTATATTTATTCTATGAAGTGCGTTCCTTCTCGAATTACTCTATGCCCAAGTTCACACATCAAGTTTGAATATGATTTTCTTTGTAACGGTGTAGCATTGGTTGAAATTTTATGCTTTTTTGATTAACATATATCTCCCAACCAACTCTATTTAATAAACTTTTATTGTGCCTGCAACAAATTTCCCAACCCGTCCCTAGTGCAAGTTCTGAAGGCACCTTTAATGCACAATCCCTAACATCTAGTTGGACATTCACATGCACAATAGGGTATTTTAACAAATATTTACAACATCCCAACCTTCCACTCATGGGTATTCTGGGGTAAGATTCAGAATCGTTCTTCTTGTAACAACCCACATTTACTTATTCACTATTCTACTTGTGCTGCTTAGACTCCACTTGTACCTTTACGACAAAAATTGCAGTACATAATAATTTTTTTTCCTTTTCAGTTTACACTTTGTTAGATTCCTATACCAATAGGTGTCATATATCATGATTGACTGGGTTTAGCTCTAAAATATGTACATACCTTTGCTTGTTGCAAATGTTTTCCATATTTGTAAAAAATCAAAAAATGTAAAGAGGGTATGCCCTAGAAAAAGAATAAAAGGGTAAAAGGAATAAAGAAAAGGTCAAAAAAGGAAATAAAATGAACCCCAACAAAAAGAAAAGACCATGAAAGTGTGCAAGTCTAAATTCCAGTACTATTTATTTTATGTATAATAAATATTGTATGTAACTTGTAACCTATGCCACAATCCATGGTAACCAAACAATTTATTCTTGGTTATTCCATGTTTTCAATTTCATGTTTTAGAAACAGAGAATAAAGATCTGACCAAACAATTTAATCTTTGCAGATCAGTAGACAAGTGGAGTGATAAAGGAGCTCAACAGTTCAATCTGAGCCCTTGGATGTAATAAGGTTAGATTTAGATAGATAACACTATGTAAAAGAAAAGAAGAGTTGAAAGGGGTTTGCCAGTATAATTGCACCATAATAAATAAGTAAAAGTGCTAGGTTAAGTAAGTAGGGTAAGTAGATGATGGTTGCAGAATAAATGTGTGATGAATTGTTCAGCTTAATGCTCAAATATTTTTCTTTCATCACTTGGACAATGCATGTATCACATGGAAGGAGCATCAGCACTCAAAGTAAAAAATAGTTAACCTCCCTACTCATTTCCCCTAAAATTTTCACTAATTCCCTAAGTGCTAAAGGTAATTGCCAAAGTTGAAGGGGCTCAGAGCATTTCTATGACTATTGGAGGGATCGAACCCTCGGCCTAATAATTTGAAATAACTAAAGTACATAAAACCCCTTCATTAATATTCACCCCTTCATAAAGTCATCCATTCCCTTTATAAAGCTTTTCCTAAGTAAAATCCTATTTTACTTAGGAAAATTAAAAACATTTTATTTACATGAAACCCTCATATATTATTAGCCTAAGTAATGTTATATGATGAAATGGTTTTGGAAACATTTACTTAGCGCACTTCGTATTGCACATTCATATTAACCACTAATGTTATTATTATGTAATTTCTGAATAAAACAACATTACCCACGCCCGTATTATTATATTATACAAAACCCCAAATTTTTACATATCCCTCCTCGATGGTTAAATATAACTGTAAATTAAATAATAAACGAGATTAATTAGCTAATTTGTATTTAATTAAGGACCTAACCTCCCCACCATGCTAATGAGAATTAATTAAGTCATCAGGACTAGTTAAAAACTCAACAACCAATCAAATCGCCCCTGATATGATTAAGTCTTTTAATTAATATCAGGCCTACCCCTATTATACATTAGTCATGTCATTGCCTCGACTACCGTCTGATCGGTCCCTTTAGTTCCAGCGGCCCTCTCTCATATCACGCAAGCCTTTTGGTCAACCATTAGCTCGCGATGTGAGTGGTTTTGTGAACAATGTTGATGCTATGCGTCGAGCAACATCTAGAATTGTGCAACTGCCACCAAATACCACTTACTCTCCATAAGTGGTACGATGAAACCTACTTACCACCTCTGGCTAACAACAAAATGTCAAGTCAGCCCCACTAACGTAACTCGTCCATGTCACGAAACCCACCAAAAACTTTGACTTTGTATAAAAACAAAGTTAATCCATTTTTCGTCCTTATTCTTAAGAACTCATGCATGCAACCAATACATAGAAAATCACCAACTCGTACCCAAAACCATCAACCATCGTGAGAGTTGCTGCCCGACGTTGCTTTAGTCCACGGTGTGTTTCCAAGTCAACCAGTACACCATTACCAGTCACTCCATAACAGGTAATCAAAAGATCGCAACCTTGGATAAATAGTCTTAATACTAGTCATAAGACCTGTTTACTCCGAGATTGTTATCAAATCTATTCAAATAGAGATGGAAGGTCAAAGAACACATTAAAGAACAGACAAAGTGTATCAAGGTTAAAGAGTATCAGATTGAAGACCAAGTCAAGTAAATCAGCTAGCATGAAGATAGATAGCAAGGAAGACAGTTACAATGCATACAAATTCATGTCAAAGTGAAGACAAATGAAAAACAAATGGTAAAAAGTAAATAATAAAAAGTAAATATGGATGCAGTAAGGGTTAAACAAAGATGAAAACACTTTCACCAGCTACAATGAATTTTATCCAAAGAAAAAGTGAAAAGCAGCTAAAATGAATTTAAGGTTAAAAGATGAAATCAGTGCAGAAATTGTACATTCTTCAGAAATTTCCTGTTTAAGTCATAGTTTTGAAGAAACTATTGTGGCCAATCGAAGAAGTATTTCAAAAAACTAGAGGAATTTTTTGTTCCTAATAGGCTAATATACATAAACATATCTCACTTTTTACACAAGTATTACCAAAAGGGAGATAAGTACCTTCATAGCCTATTTTTTCAATTTGTGCAAAGTCCTGTTTTTGACATCATTTTTCAGAGAATATTGTGAACAACCAGAGCTGAATTTTGGGAAACTGAAAGAGGTTTATTTCAAAAACATTCTTATCTACAATAATCTCTTTCACGTTTTACATATCTATCACAGATTGAGATATACGCGTGTATCATTGGACCCTAAGTTTGCAGAATTTCTGAGGCAGATTGCACAAAGGAAGGATGAAGTTAGTGACTGGGATGCCTCATCATCAACTAAGAGTTGCTATCAAATTCGACTTTCTCTCCTTTGTCACCATAAATCCATAGAAATAGTGCCAAATAGATTCATTAGTTTTCAATGTCCTTTATTTAAGTTCTATTAATGTAAACAGTTGGAGATATTTGTGAAACTAATCTTGATATTTTTTCAAGATATTTCAGTTTACAATTACTATAAATACTTCTTCATTTGAAGTATTTTAAGGTGGATTCTTAGACATTCCTATAGACTCTTTATTTTGGAATAGCAGTGTTATTGAAAAACTATTGTATGGCTAGCTGGAAAAAGTAATAAACAAAGGACTTTTACAGGATTTCTGTGTCAAATGAGAAACAAATAAGTATTCTATATCTTGTGCTTTTATAGTTTTCTTGTTTAAATATTCATATGTGTTCCATATCTGAACGATAGATGAAAAAGTATAATTCAAAAAGAGCTTTACTGTGTTCTTTCTTTAAAATCGTTTATATTCTTAATGTTTTCTTCCAAGCTATCATAGGTAGGGAATTCTTAATTTCTCATTGCTTTTTAGTTTATCATTGTGGCCATTTAACAAAGAATTCTTAATTCCTTTTTGTTAATGATCACCCACTTTCCATAATCTTGAACTTTGTTGATGAATTCTTAATTTCCCTTCCTCCTTTTCAAGACCATTTCACCCCTTTAAGTTATCATTTGTCTTTTGTTTAGCTATCTTTCCCTATGAAGCCCTCCTTTGTTGAATCTAGCTAATCCAATTAATCCATCTCCAGTTGATACCATAGCCCAATGGCCTGATATACCTTGTTCTATCCATCTACTCCTGAATTCCACCACCAAAAACCCCCCAAGCTTTCATAACTAGCCTAATATCCCATAAGCAAAACTAAATCATAAAGAGAGAGCCCTCTTTGAGTACATATTGGCTAGATTATGTGCTTAAAAGGTTGGTTTATGGTTACCTTGGAAATTTATTTCTTTAACCTTGAGAAAATTCTAAGTGATAACATAATGGCGACTTCGCTGGGAAGAACTAACATTTTCTTTAGGATCGTTTGACAGGTTTAGATCTAATCTATGACTGTGGATAGTGATCAAACACACAAAGGTTAAAATCATCCACCTAGCGACTCCAAATCAATTTCACAATCAATACTCCACTGAAGAAATGAACCTCAAAGAACTCTGTGAAAAGATCAGGCTTTTAACTTGGATTGTTATCCAAAACATTATGTCCTTTCTCATTGATAATTTTTTTGAATGTATATTGTATTTTAGAGAAGCTTTTAGATTAATTTTTTATTATTTCCCTTTGAAAAATGTAGATATAAAATATCCTTACACATTTCAGTAACATTCTTCTAATTCTTATGAAGATCATTTTCTAATTGAGGAGAATCAAAAAATTAAGCCTGATCATACAATCCTTGTACATATTCTAGTACTTCATAAAGTTCCTGATAGATATAAACCACTCATTTTACCTCCTACACTCCATGCTTTCCCTAACAATTATCCTAAGTAGCTCCTTAGGTTTGACGGAGAGAATGGTATCACTGCCCAAAAACATATTCAAGATTTTGAAGATTATCTTAACTTATTTGAAGTAGATGAAGAGGATGTCAGTATTAGGCTTTTTGCTCTTTCTTTGCAAGACAAATTCAAGAGTTGGTTCAAAACCCTGCCTAAGGCAAGCATCTCAAATCCGAGTATTTCTCAAACACTTCCTTGATAGATGCATAATTAAAGTCAATCTTCTTTTAATCATAGAAGAATATATTTTTTGAGTTAGTAACTGGAGAACCCACAATAATACCCATATTCCGTCAACGTTTCAAATCCCAACAGGGATCCATCATCAGGACTATTTTCGAATGTTGATAGTAGAAGAGCTAAGTTCTGAGATTCAAATAGTTATGAGGTGAGCTGTTACGATTTAAGGAAAAATGAAGGTCAGTTGTTTAATAATTAATATAATCCAAATATTTAAGTTTTTCTATTTTAATTCTAATTCATATAGTTTTAATTTTTGATGATAAATTAACAGTGATAATACATAGTAATGGTGAAATTTCTTAGTAATGTTTTCTCATAAAAATATAAAATTTTTAATACTTTTAAAATAGTTTATAATAATAATAATAATAATAATAATAATATAGTAATTGTATAAATATTCCACTAATAATTATTATTATTTTAGTTATTTTAACAAATATAAATATTAATAAAATCTACTAATGTGTTATAATAATATCAGTTTTTATTGAATTGAAATATTAATGAGATTATTTTAGGGTTAATTGGATTTACTCTTATTTTTATGAATTAGTAAAACACTAATAGTTTATAATAATTTATAATAATAATCCATGGTAATTTATAATAATTTTAATAATAATAATAAGTAATAGTTTTATAATGATAATAAGTAATACTTAGTAATAATATTAAAAATAAATTTAAAAAAATTACAATATTTTATTATAGTGATTTTTATAAATAATAATAAAAGTTAATTCTGATATGAATTAATAATATACTAGTCAAAAATTAATAATTAATATTGTAGTAACTATTATAAATTTCCACTACTTAATTGTTACTAATAATTTAATAGATTAATAAATTATTTAATTAAATATAATTTATTAATGTCTTGGGACTGATTATTAGGAGCAACAATAGTAATAAAGTAATAAAACTGAATTTTTCTAATTTTACCTTAGAGGAAAGGGAAGGGAGATAGTTACCTATGGAGAGTTAAACCTAGGATGCATTGGAGGTCTTAATATCTTTGATTAAGGGAAACTGGCTACTGCTGATCTCGATGCCATTATCCCTATTGAGATTATGTGGATGTTTCATAATCTCAAGAGCCTCTATAATCTTTCGCCTATGATGATGTTCTTCTCTTGCGACAATTGAGGCGTTTTCCACACAGAGATGGTGCTTACTTTTAGAGGAATGCTCAGTCAGGGCCAAAGTACTAGACCTATCATTCCTAATATCTGCTACATATTCTTTTAGTCTTGTTTGCAAGGAACAACTTGTTTCACCAATGTAACTTTTCCAACATGAAAAATCTATTTCATAAACTCCTTTAAGTTAATGTCTATCAATATTATCTTTAACAGACCTCATACTTTGTCTAATCATTCCGAGTGCCGAAAACTGAGTGATTATGTCTTTCTTTCTCAGGATTCTTGCAATCTTGTTTGTGACCCCTTGATTATAAGGTAGAAATACCTTCCCACATTGAGGTTGGTCATGAGCTTTTGGCTCCTGAGATAACACCCTTCTTTCAGCCCTTTCTATAGCCATTCTAACTTCTTTTTCTTTGTAGCCTATACTTTTAAATACTGATACTAAGTGCTCTTTTCCTTTGTCTAAATGTTCAGAACCAGAGATTATAAGACCTCTGATAGCCAGAGTGTTTAGAACACCAAAATTTTGGAATGGGTGATGGTGGGAATTTGCGTGGAGGTAGCTCTCTATGTGGGTTGACATCCTAAAAACCTTATGCCCTAAAGAGCCATCCTCCTTCCTAATGATAAGAACGTCTAAAAATGGGATACTCATTTTTTCTTCCATCTCGAGGGTGAATTTTATTTCAGGGGAGATAGAGTTAAGGTGAATGAAAAACTTGTCAAGGTTAGCTTTTCCATGAGTCCAATTTATGTTTGTGTCATCTAGAAATCATTTCCACAAAGTTGGTTCCAAAGGGTATGATTCAAGGGCCTTTTATTCGAAGTATTCCATGTATAGTTTGGCCACAATTAGCGAGAGGGGTGATCCCATTGCCACTCCAAATGTTTGCTCATAGTATCCACCTTGGAAGGTGAAAACAGTCGATTGTAAACAAATCTCAGCAAGTCTTGCAGTTTGGGGATCAATAACATCCTTTATAACCTGAATGGATTCATCAAGAGGAATATTGGTGAATATGGATACTGCGTCAAAGCTCACCAAGATGTCATCTTGGTTCATCCTCTCATTTCTAATAAGTTTCACAAAGTCATGGGAGTCTTTAATGAAAGAATCAGTATTCCCAACAAGAGGCCTAAGGATCATGGAAACATATTTAGCGAGTTCATAGGTTGGGGAGCCAATGGTATTAACTATTGGCCTAAGAGGAACTCCTTCTTTATGGATTTTAGGTAAACCATAAATTCATGGGTAGTTTCACAAGAAGGTGTTAATTTTTTCTTTAATTTCTCCTCAAGGTTGGATTCTAAAATTGTTATTTTTTACCTTTCTCATGATTTTGGGAATGGGATTTTTGCTAAGCTTTTTATAACTACCATAGGCTAGGTGTTCATTAATTTTATAGACATAGTCTTCTTTGTCTAATATTACTACTACCCCACCCTTATCAGCCTTAAGAACTACGATTTTATCATTATTTTGAAGGGCCTTAAGAGCAAGAAGTTATTCTTTTCTTAAATTACTTTTGGGAGTTTTTGATTTTCTCATAATGAGGGAAAATTCTTGCCTTAATGTTTCCTTGTCCTCCAAAGATAGGTTATTGATCCCATCCTCTATACTACAGATGATATTCTCAATAGGTATATTTTTAGGTGCAACTACAAACCCTATCATAGAAGAATACAATCAGTTAAAAATACATCCAAATGAAAGAATACAACAATTTTCAGATAGATTTAATCAAATCTATTATTTAATACCATTAAATATAAGACTTCCCCCTAGTTCAGCTCTTTTCCATTACCCAAGAGCATTTGATTCAGAGATAGAATTTCATCTAAGAGAAAGAAACCCCTCAACAATGGAATAGATGCAGAACATGGCAGTAGATGTAGAAATTAATTTACAAATTAGAAGAGAAAAGTTGAAAGAAGAGAAAGAGGAAAAACTCGACATTTTGATAAAGAAAACATAGGAAATGATGTAGAAGATCACCATGAAAGTTGAATTTTTTGTTCAAAATCACCATGACACATTTGTTTCTGAAATGACGAGGTTGACAACCATGAACAAATTCCTATTAATTCCAACTACCATAAATTTGAAGATAGAGTTATAGAACCATATGTGGAGAGGCAATCTGTTGATCTAATATGCACATTTGGTGACATTACTTTTTATGATGATGTGCCTAAGCTTGATCACTATAATAATGGTTATGTTTCTCAAATCCAAATTAACCATGTAGAGGAATCAGAAGTTAATTGGAGGAATAAGGAAGTTCAAGTTCAACAGCTTGAAAATAGTGATCAGCTTGTTCATTTCAACTATAAGAATGAGGAGGAAAGTGTAGGAAATTTTGAAATCAGTGAAGGAAATTTACCATATTGTTTTGCTTCGTTTCAATTTATCAGAGATAACTATCATGCAATTAGAAATCAAATATCAACAAGTCTTGATATTAACTATCTAGAGGGCAATAAAAACTTTATTCAAGACTTCTCATATCTATATTTGCAGCCCCAAAATGCCATTGAATGTTAGGTTACAAAAGAAGACTTGGAAGCCGAAACATATGATCCAATGATACAAGATGCCCTGCCTCTTTGTTTTGAATCATTTCAATTTTTAAACGAGATGTGGTATAATTTTTTTAAAGAAAAGGAGGAGCATCTTGTAGAAATCTATGAAGTTCCATTTGAACCTATATGTAATAAGTTGTAGCAATCCTTCCAAGTTCTTTATGATCCAATATTTGATTGGTTGGATGATGAATGCAATCAGAATTTTTCTCCATTAACAAACTATGAGAGTCAAAATCAAGATGATAATGGTTTCACCAGAGAGAAATTTCAATTAGTAGAAATATCACCACAAAGCTCATCTCAAAGTCTGCAAGGTGATAAAGATAAAAGTGATATTTCAATTTCATGGCATGTAGGCCATACACAACGGATGTGCAGTTGTTTGAATTAGTTCAATAAAAGTGTATATATTTTACAAGATCCTTTTGTACAGTTTCTAGATTCAACAAAGAAGATCGGGAATTTCCTTATCTTCTCAAAGGTTAACAAAGCTATATTTGATTTCAAGATCTCAATTTTAAGCACCAACAAGCACAAGAAAGAAAGGTCACCAATATATATAATGCTTCGATGGTTGGATTGGTTGTTTCATTTTACCTAACCAACAGTCAAATAGCTGATTATAGTAAGTAGGTAGGATTTCGGTTTGAATAAATTTAGTTTCAATTAGCAAGTATATGTTAGATTAGATTCCAGATTGTAGAAAAGGATACAATTTCAGTTCAATATTTTCAGTCAAAATATTATACAACAAAGCATAGACATGTGAGGGATTGGCCCAATGGATCAGGCTACCAGTGAATGATGTTTTTGACATTTCACAAGGAAATTACATCCCCAATTGGAGCCACTATTAGGTTCCTATACCAATAGGTGTCATATATCATGATTCACTTGGTTTAGCTTTGAAATATGTACATACTTTTGCTTGTTGCAAATGTTTTCCATATTTGTAAAAAATCAAAAAGTTAAAAAATGTAAAGAGGGTATGCCCTAGAAAAACAATAAAAGGCTAAAAAGAATAAAGAAAAGGTTAAAAAAGGAAAGAAAATGAACCCCAACAAAAAGAAAAGACCATGAAATTATGCAAGTCTAAATGCCACTACTATTTACTTTTATGTATAATAAATATTTTGTGCAACTTGTAACCTATGCCACAATCCATGGTAACTAAACAATTTAATCTTGGTTATTCCATGTTTTCAATTTCATGTTTTAGAAATAGAGAATAAAGATCTGACCAAATAGTTTAATCTTGACAGATCAGTAGATAGGTAGAGTGAGAAAGGAGCTCAATAGTTTAATTTGAGCCATTGGATGTAATAAGGTTAGATTTAGATAGATATCACTATGTAAAATAAACAAAAAATTGAAAAGGGTTTGCGAGTCTAAGTGCACCCTAATAAACAAGTAAAAATGCTAGGTTAAGTAGGTAGGGTAAGCAAATGATGTTTGCAGAATAAATGTGTGATGAATGGTTGAGTTTAATGCTTAAATCTTTTTCTTTCATCACTTAGACAAGGCATGTATCACATGGAAGGCACATCAACACTCAAAGTAAAAAATAATTAACCTCCCTACACATTTCCCCTAAAATTTTCACTAATTCTCTAAGTGCTAAAGGTAATTGCCAAAGTTAAAGGGGCTCAGAGCATTTCTCTGACTATTGGAGGGACCGGGCCCTCTGCCCCAATAATTTGAAATAGGGTAAGTACTTAAAACCCCTTCATTAATATTCACCCCTTCATAAAGTCATTCATTCCCTTTATAAAGCTTTTCCTATGTAAAATCCTATTTTACTTAGGAAAATAAAAAACATTCTATCTACATGAAACCCTTGTATATTATTAGCCTAAGTAATGTTATATGATGAAATGATTTCAGAAACATTTACTTAGCGCACTTTGTATTCCACAGTCATATTAACTACCTATGTTATTATTATGTAATTCCCAAATAAAACAACATTACCCACGCCCATATTATTATATTATACAAAACCGAAAATTCTTACATATCCCACCCCGATGGTTAAACATGAATGTAAATTAAATAATAAACTGGATTAATTAGCTAATTTGTAGTTACTTAAGAACCCGACTTCCCTGCCATGCTAATGAGAATTAATTAAGCCATCAGGACTAATTAAAAAGTCAGCGACCAATCAAATCACCCCTAATATGATTAAGTCTTTTAATTAATATTTGGCCTGCCTCTGTTATACATCAGTCATGTCATTTCCCCAACTACTGTCTGATCAGACCCTTTAAATTCGACAACCCTCGCTCATATTGCGTGAGCCTTTTGGTCAACCTTTAATGCATGATGTGAACGGTTTTGTGAATAGTGTTGATGCTACATGTTGAGCAACGTATGGAATTACGTGGCTCCCACAAAATACCACTTACCCTCCATAAGCGGTGTGATGACACCCCCTTACGGCCTGCCGCTAATAACAAAATGTCAAGTCACCCCCGCTGACGTAACCCATTCATGTCACGAAACCCGCCAAAAGCATTGACTTTGCATAAAAACAAAGCTAATCCATTTTTTTTTCCTTATTCTTAAAAACTCATGCATGCAATCAGTACATAGAAAATGACCAACTCATACCCAAAACCATCAACCACCCTAAAAGTTGTTGCCTGATGCCCCTCCAGTCCACGGTGCTTCCAAGTCAACGAGTACACCATTACCAGTCGCTCCATAACAAGTAATCAAAAGACAACAGCCTTGGATAAACAGTCTTAATACTAGTTGTAAGACTTGTTTACTCCGAGATTGTTATCAAATCTATTCAAATAGAGATGGAAGGTAAAAGGGCACAGTAAATAATAGTCAAAGTGTATCAGGGTTAAAGAGTATCAGATTGAAGATCAAGTCAAGTAAATCAACTAGCATGAAGATAAATAGTAGGGAAGACAGTTATAGAGCATACAAATTCATGTCAAAGTGAAGACAGATGAAAAACAACGGTAAAAAGTAAACAGTAAAAAGTAAATATGGATGTAGTAAGGGTTAAACAAATATGAAAACACTTTCACCAGCTACAATGAAGTTTATCCAAAGTAAAAGTGAAAAACAATTAAAAGGAACTTAAGGTTGAAAGATAAAATCAAAGCAGAAATGGTAGATTCTTTAGAAATTCCCTGTTTAAGTCATAGTTTTGCAGAAACTATTGTGGTCAATACAATAATTATTTCGAATAATGGAAGGATGTTTTTGTTCCTAATAGGTTAATATAAAAAAAACCTATCTCACCTTTTACACAAGTATTATCAAAAGGGAGATAATTGCATGTCTTCATAGCCTATTTTTAAGTTTGTGCAAAGTCTTGTTTTTGACATCTTTTTACAGAGAATATTGTGAACAGCTCGAGCTGAATTTTGGGAAACTGAGAGAGGTTTACTTCAAAAGCATCCTTATCAACAGTAACCTCTTTCACGTTTTACATATCTATTATGGATTGAGATAAATGAGCATAACATTGGACGCTAAGTTTGCATAATTTATGGGGTGGAATGCACAAAGGAAGGATGCAGTTAGTGACTGGGATGCCTCATCATCAACTAAAAGTTTCTATCAAATTCGACTTTCTCTTCTTTGTCACCATAAATCCATAGAAATAGTGCCAAATAGATTCATTGTTTTTCAATGTCCTTTATTTAAGTTTTGTTAATGTACATAGTTGGAGATATTTGTGAAACTAATATTGATATTTTTTTGAGATATTTCAGTTTACAATTAGTATAAATACTTCTTTATTTGAACTATTTTAAGGTGGATTCTTAGACATTTCTGTAGACATTTTATTTTGGAATAGAAGTGCTATTGAACAACTATTGTATGGCTAGCTGGACAAAGTAATAAAGCAAAGGACTTTTACAGGATTCATGTGTCAAACGAGAAATAAATAAGTATTCTATATCTTCTGTCTGTTTTTATAGTTTTCTTATTTAAATATTCATATGTGTTCCATATCTGAATGATAAACAAAAAGGTATATTTCAAAAAGAGTTTCACTACATTCTATCTTTAAAATCGTTTATATTCCTAATGCTTTCTTCCAAACTATCATAGATAGGGAATTCTTAATTGCTCCCTGATTTTTAGTTTATCGTTGTGGCCATTTAACAAACAATTCTTAATTGTTTTTTGTTAATGGTCACCCACTTTCCCTAATCTTGAACTTTTTTTAAGGATTCTTAATTTCCTTTCCTCCTTTTCAAGACCATTTCATCCCTTTAAGCTGTCATTTGTCTTTTGTCATTTGTCTTTTGTTTAGCTATCTTGCATTGTGAAGCCCTCCTTTGTTGAATGAACTTGATCCAGTTAAGCCATCTCCAGTTGACTCCATAGCCCAATGGCCTGAAATACCTTGTTTTATCCCTTTGCTCCTGAATTCCACCACCAAACAAAATCAAAACCCCCCAAGCTTTTGTAACTAGCCTAATATCCCATAAAGAAAGCTAAATAATAAAGAGGGAGCCATCTCTGAGTACAGATTGGCTAAATTCTGTACTTAAAAAGTTGGTTTGTGGTTACCTCAGAAATTTATTTTTTTGACCTTGAGAAAATTTTGAGTGATAACACACTTAATACAACATTTACAACACAATATTTCATTTTCAGTCTACCAGCAATACTTAGAAACTGCCTTGCATATCATTACAATACTTATCTGGGTTACACGAATTGCTGATGCAAGTGTTAACAACCACATGGAACAGAGGTTTCCTCCCTACCAACGAGACTGTCTGCCACTATGTCTCCCCGAGATAAACTCGCCAGCAGAGCAGCCTTACTGCACCTAATTTTTGCCTGGTCTCAACTAGACTTAGTCAAGGATAATTTTCACTCAAAAAGATTCAACCAGCAAAAAAATTATCTCATAATAAAAATCTTTCCATTTTGTAGTCTTTCCTCCTTCAAGTACCCGTACTGCACCTAATTTTTGCCTGGTCTCAACTAGACTTAGTCAAGGACAATTTTCGCTCAAAAAGATTCAACCTGCAGGAAATTTATCTCATAATAATAATCTTTCCATTTTGTAGTCTTTTCCTCCTTCAAATCACCTAACGTTCAATAACCCTCTCGGTTTTCCCTTTTTCAATTTAGAATATTTTCCATCACAGAGGTGTTCGAGATTACCCCTTTTTCAATTTAGAATATTTTCCATCACAGAGGTGTTCGAGTAGGTAATCGCCTGATCATAGCAACCCAACTACGAAATTTATCTCATAATAACAATCTTTCCATTTTGTAATGTTTTCCTGCTCCAAATCACCTCAGGTTCATTAACCCTTTCCATTTCCGCCTTTCCCTTTTAGAATATTTTCCATCATAGAGAGATTCGAGCATGTAAATGCCTAATCCATAGCTATCCAACTACCTTAACTGGTGGGTATCATTTAACGTTACCTGATTATATGGTTTTATTCCTTGGTTAGACATGGAGTGTTTTACATCAAATATTCCTATTTAACATTTAACCTTTACATAATATAATATAACCTTTACATAATATAATATAATGTTTGTAACTGCTGTAAAAGAAAAATTACAACTTAAGAGTGTGATTTTTTTGCATAAAAGACATGCTGTTTTATTTGATGACCCATAAATTTTCTGAACTAATATAATATAATATAATATTAATTATCACTTGAATTTATTAAAAAAATTCAAGTAATTATGGCATGAGGAATAGCGGGAAAATTTCAAATTAAGAACAAAATTTAAAAGGAGAGTCGAAACTCAATATCAAGGAGAGATAAGTGAGGTTAAACTATTACGACGAAATCAAAAGAACCTAAAATAGGCAGAAATCAACTAGATAAATTAGGTGAAATGATTTTAAGGAAATAAAAAATATATAAAAATGGAATAAAAGCAACTCCAAAATATTGGAGACAAGACAGAAAGGTAATTTAGAAAAGGGACTCCGATGAAGTATAAGATAACTGGTCGTTTTTCTTTCTATTTTTAGATAAGTGATTAAATTACGGCTTTTAACTGAATACTTTGAATCCATTTTCATTATTAGTTAATTTGTTTTACTTAAATTTGTTCCTACGTAATATTCGCATTATAAACTATACATAAGAACGTTAATTGATTTTGCATATCTAATCAGATATGCGTAATCAATTGTTATCATACATTTGTCCCGTGAATAATAGAAAAGGAATCTATCTAACTCAAATATTTATCGTAGGAAATTATTATGGTTAATTTACTTTTAATGAATTGTCATGCTTTCATGTAACAGTGAAATCTGCAAAAGTATAATTCAAATATTTGGCTATCCGCCGCGCAACTACACATTTTACCTGACTGTTGGAGCCGGTAGTAGTTATATATAAGAAGAACTGAGCCAGAAATAAATTTGCAAATCCGTTGGTTGAAAATGGGTAGATCTCCAATTAAAGCAGGGCACGCAACAGTTCGTTGTGGAGTTTTATTTGGATTAAAATAGAATATGAAGAAACTTGTCAGATCAGGAAATTGACAACTAGCTAGAGGATAACGGCTGCCTGACAACAAGAAGTCATGACTAGACATGATCAATGAAATGAACAAATGCAAGATTCATTGTTCAACTGGGACATGAACAAGAATCACGACTATAATGTAATCCAACATATAAATTTTATTTTAAAGGATATTAAATTTTAGAATTCTATTGGAGAAATAAATTAGATAAATAAAATTGATTTTACTTTCATTAATAATATTTAATAGGTCAATTGTGAAGGTTATGTAGCTTAAATAAAAATGGATAGTGCAATAAAATAATATATTTAACTTTCTTAATATTAAATGTTTATTTTAATTTTTGATATACTAAATAGTGAGAGATCAAATTTTAGGAGATTTAAACTTCTTTTTTGAGTGTAAAATTTGAGAGGAGGCAATGTTAAGCCATTATATTAACCAGTGGAATTGTAACAAAGCCTATTTACAAATTAATAATATTCATTATAAGTTAGGGTGATTATCCATGATTAAGAATCTTGTTAAATTGTAAATATTAAATTTTTTATGTTTAAATAGCATTATTAAATCATTATTTTAATTTAAATGGTAAAATAAATCATAAGTGAAGTACTATGTATATGTTATATATTTTAATGTGACATGTCTATTATGATTTTCTTTTATTTAAAAAATAGTTGATAAATCTTATTAATTAAAAACAAAATTAATAATAAAATAATTTTATTAATTTTATTACTTTAATTTTTATATATTGAGAACAACATTTAAATATATACACCCACTTACAAAACATCTAACAATACTATTTCATACTTTCTTTGAACCCAATTCATTGTTTCTACAATGAACTCCACATAACAAATAACTACAAACAATGCTACCTACAAGTTCAGCTATACAAACTATAAAATCATCTCTAACACTAAATAAATAATAAAAAATATAATAAAACATAAAATTAATTATTTAAAACATATGTTTTTGGATTAATTAATAACTTCACAAAATCTCTCTATAAACTTTACATATAAATGCCTTTTACATATAATAATATTTTTTAATTAATCAATATATTTTTATATATACACAAAATACCTAATTACATATTTTTCTCTTTATAAACCATATACTTTTCCTTTATCCCTGTATGTACGTGAATATAAATATATGCGACTCACTTTTAGATTATGAGTTCTAAAACAGTACACTTCACTTTTAAAAAAAATCTGAAATGCAATAAATATATATATATATATATATATATAAAGTTTTCACAGTACAGACCTAAAAGATTAAGATTACCAGGTCAAGATATGATCGCAATAGACACATAAAGATTAAGGTTACCAGCTTAACGCGTTATCTAAAGTGAAAAACAGATGTATGCTAAAGAAATGAAACTTGCGTAAAAACACAAAATCTATCAGAAGGTTACTTAATGGAAAGTAATAGTCAGGAAATGAAAGATCAAAGATTTCACAGATGCAAAGATATGAAACATGTATAAAGTAGAAAAAGCTATCACTTCAGAAGCTTCAGTGAAAGAAAGCATTGGTGAGGACATAGCACAAATGATAAAAATATATCTGAATAGAAAAGAACTGCTGAAGCTAGATTGATCAAATAATCAGTATGTGTACATAGAAATGGCATTTTATTGATCAAAACCATGATATATAATCCTATGCACGGTAACTTATGGTATAGGACTGTGCAGATGGAAAGTACAATATAGAATCTAGAATGTTTTGAGTTCTCAAACATCATTAGGGAAAACTGAACAGGGAATCACATCTGGGTGTCTTATTGAGTAGTTATGCCCCTCATTTTCATCTTCTCCGGGCTTGAAACTTGAATAGCGAGCATGGATGTCTTCTGATTTCTTGTTTTTCCGCAGATTTATATTTCTGCATCTCCTTTCAGTGAGCATGCCCTGAATTTGAAAGATTTTGCAGTCAAATAATGGTTATCTAGCTGCAAAACAACATACTCAGTACCACAGTGGATCACCTGGATATCGTATAACACAGCGTTCAATATGTAAGATAATTTAATGTTAAAAAAAACAAATATTATTGATTAGTGTTTGAATTTGGTCTATTCTTTGGGCCTGAAAGTGACTTATTCTGATGACAGGGTCTTGATGTGGACATGAAACTTCAACTTAAAAATCAACCTGTAGAACATATTCTGGAGTTCTATTCTTCAGACTTTGTCGTTTTGTGAAATCATCTGAGGTCTGACATGAGAACCGGAATATTAAATGTAGCCAAGGACAACTAGCCAACACCCACATATGTGCATTGAAACAGAAAAAATAAAGAAGGTAATTTTCAGTCACACAGAACATGCTGCCGGCAAGTCATTCTTGGCTGCATAAGATATTCTGGCCCTACATGCAAGGTCCCAGATGAATAATATCTGCACCAGGATTAATCAATCGCCGTCCAAACCATAAAGATCGATCTGTTTAATCAAAGGAAGTTAATATAACAACGAACTCCTAAAATAATTCGAGTACTAGGTTAATAATCAATGAGCAGTTTATGTATATATCAGCAGAAGCAGATTGATATACACAAGGGAAGGGCAAGCACGGAAAAAACTATGATGGAAACAAAAAAATATTTCATTGGGCCCAACTGGTTTGCCGTGTCTGAGACGAAGCAGTAGGGTTTTGGAAGATATGATAGCAAATACGAAACAAAGAACCATTGAACAAGAAGGGGAACCACAAAAAGAAAACAACAACACACTGCATGAAATTAAAAACCAATCTGAATAATAAACAGATGACTCTGTAACAAGATATGGAGTTGGTAGCAGGGTGCGGGAAGGGAGAGAATTTATAGTGTAACATGACGGGGCCATTTCCATTACTAATATGGAAGGTGGGGCTCTCGTTGCTCTACTCTCTGTCTACCATTCTGGTTGGCCTGCAGCTTTACAGCTCGAATCAAAAGGCCATATCGTCACCCATAGGAAAAAACACCATATTTCCATAATTTCTTTATCAGTGCATCGCGACAGTGCCCATCTGTTATGGTCAGCTGTCTGCACTGACTCGTGGACAATCGAGTACGAAGCATACAAATGCGGGAGTGCGTAATGCGGGAGCCCCTGTACACTATTTATAATTCCAAATCGGGGGAGGGCTACCTCTTTTTCCGTAAACTTCGCCCCTCAAATAGGTCGGTGCGTTGTGGTTTTAATTTTAAAATTATGCACCCCTTTGCCGCTGCTATTATAAATTCAACAAAAAGGAAAAGTGATTCAACTTTTAAGATTCTCAGTGGTCTTGAGCCCTCTTTTCCCTACAACTGAAATATAACTTTTATAGCATTAAGTATTATAACATATTTACAAAATCTATAATGCTTTAGGGTTAGAGTTGTTTTTGTGGAATGTAATATCAAACTGATTTTGGGGTTGGTTGATTCTCTTAAATTATTATCTCCAATGCAGTAGACTAGACATCCCTAGACATCCCAAAACATCAGTGATGGGTTTCTATGTAACATTTGAAGTTAATGTTTTGAAAAATCTTTAAAATTTTTGAAATATATGTTTATAATCTTTAAAATGTAAACTGATTAACTTTATTCATATAGGTTTATTGTTTTTAAAATGTATAACTCAATAAATAATATAGAATTTTATATCGATCATTATACTTCATTTATATATAAAAGTTTATTATTTTTTAGGATTACATTTATTATGATGTTTTATGATGTCATTTTAATGTTATTTTAAATTGTATTATTATATTTGGTATGGTAGATTATATTCTGATGATATTTTATACTTGTTACAATAATTATTCTACAATCAAAATGTTTTGACTTTTAATTAGTTTTAAAAATTTTTAAAATATATATTATAAAGCTGTTTCTAAAAAAATAATTATTAACATGGAATATTTTGAAAATAAAAATTTGAAATCATAATTTTTATTTGGGTTTATAAATAGAATTTGTTAAAAATAAAAATTATTTTAGAAATAAAAAGCCAAAATAATTCTATATACTGCCAAGTGCCATAATAGTATACACATGAAATCTCAATATTTGTGAAAATTTCATTATTTATGGAAATTTTACTTGTAAGTAAAGTAAGTATGTCAAACCACGTTTGACTTTTAATTTAATGTCCAACTTTTAAAAATATTTTACAAACTTTGCTCATGTTTTCGAAAATTTTTAACAATCACATTTTATTTTATGATACTCTTTTTTAGTGGTTTAATATATATGTGTGTGTAATATTAGCCTATATAATTTATTTAATAGAAGAAAAACATCTAAAATTATTATGTCACCACTTAAATTAAAGAGTCCTAAGTTATAATGAAAAATATTTAACAAAATTCCTTTTAAGCCTTACTACTAGGATTCCAATACTATTGCAACAACTAAAAAAATCCAACAAACACATTTGTGATTTTTTATCATTTCTTATATCAATATAAACATATTTTTGAAAATGCAATCTAAGTTTTTCCTGTAAACTCTTGCTACATTTGAATCTCTTTCTACATTAATACAACTTCAACTCTTGCTACATTTGAATCTCTTTCTACATTAATACAACTTCTGTAGATTGATCTCAAAATTATAGTTGTATTATATATATATATATAGATATAAATATTTTGTAAATCCTTTTTTACCTTTGTAAAATTTATTTTTAACTAGAATTGATATTATAATCTCAATTTTATGTTTATTGTCTATCTAATCTATAATACATAACGTCTCTCAATACTTATAAATATTTTTCTATTTTTTTAAGATAAAAATATAAAATGCCTAAAACTTAACTATTCATTTATTAACAACATATGTCAAAATAATCTAAGGTATTGAAAAGAAAAAACAATGTCTCATCCATTATAAATCTTTATAGCTCTTTGCTATGCTCCTAAGTCAATATGCATTTTCATAAATAATTATGAGTTCCTTTAATATTAGATAATGTTTTTTTCAAACATTTTATCTACCTTTAATAGCTAGCTTTATTTTATTTTATGGGCAACTTTTATTTAGAGATTGAAATTTCTACATGTCTAAAGGAGAAAATTCAGATAAGTAGATACAATAACACCAGTAAAATTAATACAAATTAATTACCATTACCAAAATTGTACATACCAGATTAATTCAGATAAGTAGATACAATAACACCAGTAAAATTAATACAAATTAATTACCATTACCAAAATTGTACATACCAGATTAATGGAGTTGTTTTGATATTGTTTATATCCATCTAGACTATTGGTATATAGATGATCCCTCTAGAGATTTAAACGGCTACATCTCTAAAAGAGAAAATTCAAAATGTGCCAGAAATACTTTTATTTAGAGATTTAAATTGCTACATGTCTAAAGGAGAAAATTCAAAATGTGCCAGAAGTACTTTTATTTCTGAGACTGCTGAATGAAAATATAAGCCTAATTTTGAGATACGCATGACCGCCAGCGAGCTGCCCTCGCCACGTTAAGTTCATATCACATTCAAAAAATATTCTCAACTCAAATTTTCCTGCATAGCCTATGCCTCTAACTGTGTTTGCATTAGCAAGTCCGCGCGTAGGGAATAAAGCATCCCCCTGCGAATGGAGGAGGCAGGAGTGAAGGTGTTGCGGCTAGTGAATAAAAAGGACGTTGCTCCCAAAGTTCCTGGATTTGTTTTCAACGAAAATTCATGGCGATTGTTAATTTGTCTTCCCTACACATATTTTCACGTTGGCATTCAAATTGTTTTGGAAATGACATCCACAATCTTGATCTCCTTACGCACCACCCCCTGCCTGTGGCCCTTTGGCGCCAGACTGAAGTCGTCAATTCTTTGAAGTGAGAAGTCCCAATACGCGCGCCCCCACTGGCCTTGCTCACGGTCTATGGTTCCCGGTCCCCTTCCGAATGTGTTTTTTCTTTTAACTATTTTAAAATTTAAAATATTTATTTTATTTATTTTAAAATTTTATGTTTTCTTATTTATATATTTTTTATGTTGTTTAACTTGATATTTATCATGTTTTAAATATTTTTAAAAGAAAAAATATTGATTTTTTAAATGTGGTTTAATAGGGTTTTTTAATTAGATTTTTTTTTTTAAATCATCGAATTTGTTTTTATTTATTTATCAATTGCATATCAACTCATGATTACATGATACTGAACTATTTGTTAGGACTATCCTTCCCATTTTATTTCTCATAGCCAAGAACTTCTTCATTCCATTCACCTTCGTAAGAAGTCATTCATCCATAAGAATGATCTTTGGTAACCCTGTGAGGTAATGACATACATACATATATATATATATATATATATATATATATATATAACATTAGCATAAAACAATAATGATCCATGATGACCCTGTCAAACATGACATACATACATACATGCATATATGTATACATATACAGACATCAGTGGAATCATGATCACAACATATTTACCATATACCATGAGGTCAAGGTTAAGAGAAGTTCCTTTATCTGTTCACAACATGCACAACATTGAGAGCAATGATTCTCAACATAGCCAAGGGCCAAGGCATCTAGGGCCTAAATTCCATTTACTTTACCTTTACTAATTAATTTTCTCATGTTTTTACTACCACCATCCACTTACCACAATGGACCTCTTGATGGTTCTAGCCCCACCAAGATTCAGGGCATCTCCCCGATATGAAGTCCCAACTACACCTCGTACTATTTGGACTACGATTCCCAATAATGGGCGGTAATTTTATGCTTTGACTGCGGAAACGCTTAGAGGGAAGTATGTTCACTTTGGGTGAGAGCAAGTGTGTGACACTATAGAGTGTCAAGTGCAATGTGTAAAGGTTCCAACACACGAAGGGAGAATAGTATGCAGCTTTAAGGGAACACATGAGCGAAATGGCATCACAAGTTAAGATGCAGAATAGCCCACAATTTAAAGTGATGGATTAATACAACAACACACATTCAACAAGATTCATACAATTGCAAACTAAATAGTTCATAATAATATGTGTAAGTTAAACAACATATATTTCCAATACAACAACAATAGTCCTACTATATTAACAACGTATGCATGAAAGTGTGTTGACTCTGATTTTACTATTTATAAGTGAAAGTTCCATTCATACATGCACCATTAACAACCACTAGCCCCAATAGTAGAACATTATAGTAAAGAACACCTACTCCTCCAAAGAATTATACTCGCTCTACACTATAGAGAAGCCAAGGCTTTTCACAATACTCCCAATCTCTTCCTTAGCCTAATCTTGGCTCCCCAAAAAGTATCTTACATGATTTATAAGGTTCTATTTATAACAATAGGGGTTGGCTATTTAGCTCCCCCTTTGTGACCTTTGGACTACTCTCGTGACTCTTTAAATTCTTCATAAAATAGCACATTACATTACATGATGACTTTTCATATTCCAATATTAACACTTACAACATAAAATATGAATAATATTGCATTTTAAACTTGTACCCATATATGACAAAATAGGGTAGAGACAACTTGAAAAACTAACAAGATACAAGACTATGATGCTATAGTTTGGGAGAATTATAGCTCAATAACCTCCACTTGCTGCTCCTCGGTCACATATTGGTGCCAAGCTTCGTATTGTGTGATGGTGTCCCCAAACTGTGTAACAGTGTCTTGCTGGAAGCGAACTCTGATCTCCATGGAATTTAGGTATACTGTCTTGAAACCTATATCCAAATCATTCTTAAGCATGAGCATCATTATTCTAACTTTGACAGGACAACTGATGAAATTATGAATGTTCTATTTATTCTACTCCAAGTCTTCCCTAGTAGCATTCTATCTCAGCTGCTCTAAGTACTCTTTGACCTCCTACAAAACTTGGTTCTTTGGCTCAGCTTTGGTGACGGAATCGACTAATGGGATCTAGTGTGTTCTCACCAAGAAATCAAAACTATTGTACAATCATACATATGAGGCCTGAATGCTGCCAATGAATCAGGAAATCTTCTTATTGTTGAGAATCAATGTTTGAACCTTCACTTTCTCAAGATCTGCCCGTGGCTCCATTTTCTTCACTAATTCAATCATGGCCCCTTTGTACTACATTTTCCACTCTTCCACATAGAAAATGCCAGCTTGTATGCATTTTAGATTTTTAATGAACTCCTTTCCCTACTGTTGTAAGCCATGGAAATGAACAACTGCTTTATGTATGGTGACAAACTCATCATAGAGCTTCGGTTTCCCCAAGTGTTGATACTTAAGTAAGTATCACTGCTCTCATCTATCCAATGTGGAAACTACATTTTGTATTGCTGCTTAGAGACGTTTTGCCTCTTTCCTTGCATCCTGCAAGTTTTGTGCTAATTTCTCATTCTCGGCTGTCCAATAATGAGCATTTGATCTTGTTGCTCTTGCATATGCCAAGTTAGCTTTAGAAATGGAATTTGGATGCTTCCTGGTGCTTGAGACTATCACCCTTTCTCTAATGAATGCTAGTGATGCATGATCATTGGAAAGTGATTTCCTTGTGGTTGTACAATCCTATTTTGGAACTCATCGAATGATAGATTGTACACATCCATTACCAAATCATTAGCTCGAGGCTAGCTTTGCTACTAGAGGTGGTGGAGACTAAGGGATGACCTATGGTTCTCTCAGCATTACATCAACATCTTCAAGTTGTGGTTCTTCTTCCATCTCCATGTCTATCACTTCGATCAATTGCTCAATATATTGAGTGAGCCCCTGATACTGCATATGTTCACCTTCCTCCTCTACCACTAGTTTTTCTTGTCCCTACTTTTCAACCTATATCAACGTTGTTTCCTCTACCATCTCACCTTCCCTTTGTTCTCCTTTCTTCTTCTGCCTCTCTTATTGTTCTTTCCTCCTCAACTCATGTTCTTCCTTCAATGTCTTCTTTGTCTTTTGTAGCTTCAGTTATGCTTCCCACAACCTCTAATTTTCTCTCTTTCTAAGCCTTGATCTGTACATCCTTTTCTTCCTCTTTGTTTATGCTTCCATAGATGCTTTCATGATAAGAGGATATGATTTTATCTTGTAGCTTTTTTCCCCTCCTCGACTGTCAACAATCTCCCTCTTTCCCTTGTCTTTCACAAGATTTTTGCCTTTCGTTGTTGTTTCTTTCTGAGTTTTTATCATTTGTGGGGCAGCCTGTGAAGTCCTTGATAGAACGATCGGTTCATTGAGTCTAGAGGCAGTGTAGTAGTACCTCCAAGGATCCTCCTCTGCCAATGAAATGCCCCACTAATCCACAGAAAGTAGATTGCCATATAGTGGTCCTTGCAAATACTACGAGGATCATACAGATTAAATTCCTTAGTGCTGAATTCAAATTTCACTCTCTCCTTAGCTTCGGCATCTACATCTTTCAGTATATTTATCTCATATAATCCAATATGCAAAGGAAGAGTGGACCATGGTGCTTTCTTCTTCTTGTGCAGCACTACTAAAAACCCTATAGTGATATGGTATGATACTTTTTGCATGATTTGTTTTTTTGTGGCATACCTTGGTAATACATGCAAAGGCTTCTCTCCACCAAACACTCTCATGAAGGTGTCACCTCATGAGGCATACCAATCTATGATTTCTACTATCACCTCTATTTCTTCTCATGACATGCAAGGTGGATCTTCTTCAAAGATAAGATTTTAAATCAGGATGATGAAGTGGTCATTTAGCCATGCCATTACTCCTTAATAATTGCATTCCAAAATAAACTTAAAACAGATGTGCATGATAGTCTCTTGTGGTGTCCATGTCCACTTCATGCTAAGGAACTATTGTTGCACACAGATTGTATCTAGTAAGTATGCAAACATATAAAACCTTGCTCGCTCACCCTTGGAATATTCTGATTCTTTGTTGCATGGGCCTTCAATTTTCGAACCAAAAGGTATGACCAGCTGAATAACCTCCCATCATTAACCAACAGGTCCAATAAGACTGCCCACCCTTTAGGAAAGTTTTTATGCTCTCTTGATGATGGATTTTGCAAGTAAAGGTAACCAAGAGTGGGTAAGCATTTATGGGGTTCTTTGTATTGTACACATGAGTGGGTGTATATTAAAACCTTGATGGCTTTTTCACCCAGTGTTTAACAATGTCTCTTCTGTTCACATAGCTTTGGGTGGAAAAGAAGAGTGAATCCATGCATTCTACTAGCCCGAGCAAGTGATGCATTTGTTGAAAGTCCTTTACCTAGAAGGTAGCAAGATTCTTACCACTGGCACTACTCAATGTCATGGTCTTCTCATTGACGTGTGAGACAATACAATGAATGATATTCGCACACATGAAGGTGGGATTCCTGCATGCAACCTTTTATAACCCTGACTATCGGATGCTAAGATAAACCTAACGGTCCTTTAAGTATACCTAAAAGTCATTTTTAAAAGCATCTTTAATCTATTGCCATGTCAACAATGATCCCTTTTCTATGAACAACTAAGTATCTGCATACACTGGAAAATCAATTGATGTTTTCTCAACTTCTTCCCCAATACTGATCTCGGTGGTTTCCTTTGATCAAGCTCTCTTAGATGCCATGGTCACAATGAATGATGGAGAGGTTCTCCACAAATATTATCCCTGTGGGATAGAAAGGACACTCATGGAAAAAAACTACGAGTCTTAAGAAAATCAACTTACAAGTTAAGTTAAAGAACCAAATGGGCATGAGATTTGGAGGATTACGCAAATTCTTCTAGAAAGAGGGACTAGCTTCCTAGGGGAACTGTGCACTATGTAATCGTAGCATCCAAGGTGGAAGCTTAGTGCTTAAAACTACACAATGCACAGTTCAGCCTTGGTGGAGGCCTTAGAGAAACTGCAAATTACACAATCTTAGTGGCCAAGATGAAAAATGGCTCCTGGAACATTGTAGTGCATAGGTGGAGGTAGCTTGGACTATGCACTGTGCAATTCCATAGGCTAAGCTTGTGGCTTGAGCCTTACGATTACACAATGCTAGTTGAGAGAAGTGAAAACTAGCTAAGGGATACCCAGATCAGCCTAAGGGAAGTGTGGAAAATGAGTAGATCTAAGAGATTGTGTGAAGTTGAGTGTAGATTTGACTAAGCGAAAGTAAATGAATGTGAATCAAGTGAAAAAATGAATCAAATGGAAGGAAAACAACGTAAGCGAGGAGATTCACTGCAACAATGACTATTGATGCAAAAACAAGAAAACTAATGCGACACTTGCGAAAGGAAACCTAAAACTAAAAAAAACAATTATACACATTAAAACAAGTCAAAACACCAGAAACCATGAAGAGAAACAAGTGAAGCAAAAATCACAGAAGCCAACTGAATAAAAGAGACAGAAAAATGGCAAAGGATGATAAAAGAGAAACCCACTCAGAAAAGCGATGAATATCACACAAAAGGTTACTTGATCTCCTCAGGAATTCCGAAGCTCTAAGATCGAATGTGAAAATGATCCCTAGAAGCATCAATTAAATAGATTTGGATAATTTATGGTTTATGATCCGTATGCCTACAATCGAGGACAAAATAACACTTGGCTGAAGTTTCTAAAAATAGTTCAAATGCCACCTTCGAGATGATAAGAATAGATCCCTATTTTTAGGGATGGTTTTTGCTATTTTATTTTTTAATTTTTTAGTGAAACTTACCATGAACACTACTGGAAAATACCGTGCAATTATGGGGAACTGGGAAACTTGTTGGCTCGATGCACTACACAGTTTTTCAACTTAGTGAGGGTTGTACAATTTCTAGGTTCAGTGTTGGGTTGCCTCCCATGACTATTTAGTTTGTGAGCTCAAGGCTCACTTGAAATCCTAACTTTGTAATTCCTATCATCAATGTTGCTTACCCTCAAGGATTGTGTATTTTATTTAGGTAAGCCCAAAACTGCCGTGAGACCAAGTTGGGAGATCAACTTGTGACTTAAAATAATGAGCTAAGTGAGAAAACAAAATAAAAAATGAAAATATAAGTCTAAGTCGAAGGATGAATACTTAGATTAGTGCGATATGAGTTGTTGTGGTTAAGAACGGGGGCTCCAAAATCGAAGCATATGAAAAATTTTGAAGGGTGGTTATAACTGCTAAAACATGACCCAACTAGTCCAACCAACTGTCATACTCTTACCTTTAGTTTCCCTTACACGTGCACCGAGATTCATCTAGGTCTTACATCACTTGTTGAGTTTCATTCAGCTCTTCCTGAACTCCATTATCTTTCTCTTTCCTTAAATAACTCCTAAGACCCTTAAAACACAAAAGGAAAGAACAAAAGAAAATAATAAGAAAACCATGAAAACCAATATAAATACAACACCACAAACATAATGCCATGGCCATGCATAAGACATAAACAAAGCTGAAAGTCAAGTGCAATCAAATTACAAAACACTGAAAGCACAAGACAAGAAACGAACACCATGAGTCAATCCCATGGTTCCCAATACTTCCAAGGGAAAGCTCAACCTGATCCTTCTCCATGATTTCATGGTAGTCCCTTTGCTATGAAATTACTTATATCATACTACTATAAACACATAATTGTCAGTTTATAAAAAAATATAATAATATACCAATTATCTTACCTTGTTATGCCAAGCATATTGACATGTAACTGAACACATCCATACCATCTCTCAAGAGAATCTAATTCCCTTGATGGACCTAGCTATAATTATCAACTAGATAATATACCTTTCAAATACATGTTCATAAGTAGAATATATATCCACATAATGTCAGAAAAAATCAAGGTTAAGAAGACTTTGTGTATGAAAAGAAATCATTCGTTTGGAATTAGGGTTACCAAACATAACCAAAGGAATTCTTACGTAATTCCTTTCTCTTACCATTTAACTTGCTACAATTGAGTCTTATTATGCACTTTCACATCATGCAACAATTAGCTATATAAACAAATCAATTATTACCTTGTCACAAAAATACCAAGCATGTTTCCATGCAACTATTCACATATGTAAATCATATGTTCCAAACGTAAAGGCATCATATCTATTAATTGAAATCAACCTTTACCAAGTCTAACAGCCATGTCACAATCAACAATTAACTCACATTCATCAGTCATAATACATAATGGTACAACTATTTCCTACTTGCACTTAAGTACATATCAGCTATATCAACACCTATTACGTTAGCACAATCATCTTAAAACAATATCATTACCTCATGCAATCTTATAGACACATGCTCATATCATGCAATTAATCCAACTTTCAAACAACTTGCAAACATACCATGTTAAATAAATCAACTAGATGACATAAGCAAACACTCAACCATCAAATAGATGGCATAATCAAACTCATAACTTAGTGTATCTCAAGGGAGGCTATCTTTTATACAAAATCAATCTAGATTAGCATGATATAACTTCACAACACATAAACTCAAACACAAATAAGTTCATGATATCCATAATAGTAACTAGCTAACATGTTCACGTCATAAACACATAAATAAGGTTTTTGGTTTCTATTATCCTTGGGTGTCATCTAATACCATAGAGTGGTATTAGAGTATGGTTCCATTTTTCTTGGGAGGTTTCTAGTTTCTATTATTCTTGGGTTCCATCTAATACCACTCCATCGTATCAGATGACACCCAAGGATAATAGAAGCCAAGAACCTCCGAAAGAAAATGGAACCATGCTCTAATACCACTATATAATGCTATCCTGCCACATTTACCCATTCTAACTGGTCCACTGGGGTAAACATGTAATGAAGAGTTAATATGATATGATTCAACTGCATAAGTATTGATAAGGAAGTGGAACCGATGAGCCAACACCTTACACACCCACCTCAAGTGCTACAACACCCCCAGAAGTTAATTTACCACTCCAAGTCCCCAACCCCTAAGTTAACCTACATTTTCAATCACTAGTAAAAAATGGCTAATTAGTTACTAAAAAGGTGATTGAAATTCGCATATAAACTACCATTTTTCAGTCGGTGACCAATAGTAGCTAATTTACAGTTTCTTATCACACAGCCAACTTTTTGGCCATATTTATTTGATCAGTAATTTGTTTTCTAGGGTGATCATATAGTAATACATTGTGTTTTATATTTGTTCATACATTTGGTCATTAATATAGTCATTGATTTAGTCATTAATTGCCAAAATTAATGATCAAATATACAAAAAATTATATTATTACATGATCATCCTAGAAAACCAATTAATGACCAAAGTAATATTACGAAAATGTTGGTTGTGTTATAAGATACTGTAAATTAGATACTAATAGGAATATATATGTAAAATTTATTCCTCACTTGAAATCAATTAATGACTAAATAAATATGACTAAATTTTGGTTGTGTTATAAGATATTGTAAATTAGATATTAATAGTCATGTATATGCAAAATTTAATCATCACTTGAAACTAGTTAATGGCCAAAAAAATATGACTAAATTTTGGTCGCATTATAAGATACTCTAAATTAATGACTAATAGTCTTATATATGCAAAAATTAGTCATAATTTCTAATCACAAATTTATCATTTGCACTAGTCATTTATCTTTCCTTGGTGGTTTCATATTTATTATATAAACAACTAATTTAGTAGTTTATATTTATTTAATTTACTTTCATTAATAATCACTATAAACTACAAATTTGATAATTTTAGATTGATTTTATGTGTTTCTTATTAATCATCATAAATTAATTGATATGAATTTGAAATTTAATTAAAAAAAATGTCATACAATGTCATACAAAATTACATAGGTTTATTACAATACTAAACAATATCAAGTGCAACTATAAATAATTTCAACCAAAGAAATTATATTAAATGAAATGTCAAGTATTACAATATGATTTTCCAACTTAATATTGGTTGGACTATAATTTACACATGAAATATTATTTCATCGCTTCAAAACATTGTCATTGTGTTGCCAAGTGTAGTGACAAATCTAGGGGTCTAGATTAGACTAAATTTAATGACAACCAAGGTAGGTAAACTTAGAGGCACGTGTCTAAAATTTATAGACCTAAAACGATCTCATCTGCCTAAATAAGTGTCTATTGTGATAGGCTACAACACTCTTTTACAAGATATTGAAATATGTTTCCTTTCACAGTTTAAACACTTAGATCAGCTAATTTAATTAACTGATCTAAAAAAACAGAGTGTTCCTAGTCTGAGTTCTCAATCCTCTTATAAGGATATAATTCACAAAAACTCTTTCAAGGTAACATACTAAGCATACTAAAAATCCAATTCATGAAATAGAGTCCATAGAAATATCTTGAAATTCAATGTTCAATTAAACTTTTTACAAAGTCTGATTCAATAATTTTGTAATTGAATTTTCAAGGTACTACTATGAATCATAAAATAACAATCGCAAGAACTTCTAATCAAATTGATAAACTCACAAGCGACGAGAGGAAATAAAACGCTATTCAGATCTGAAGACTAAATTCTATGAAACAGAAAAGAAAGTGTACCAATCTTCACATAGGGCACTTCCACGCTTTGATGGCACACTTAGAAAAACTTCAGATGATAAGAACATTAACTCATCAACACCATAATTGATGAAATTATGCCTTTGATTAAGTTCTGAGAATCGATTACATTCAAAACAGATTTCTGGAATATGCTTACAGTCTTAAGTCTATTCTCGTCTCATCTTTTCTTCACTAGCATTCCTCCTATTTATTAAAATTTACAGCCAAAAGTGCATTCATTATCACTTCCGATTTTTCTGCTTTTACAATCAAAAAGGCTGGGTTTCGTTCTTCCTAATCCTAACTGATTTCTAAAACAAATCAAAATTAGTTTAGGTAACTTCAGATTTTTTTCTGCTTTTACAACCAAAAAGGTTGGGTTTGACCAGCATTGACCATGTATTTAGGAGCTCCAGATTCGATGATAAATAGATTTTCCACCATGTATGTACATCCTAGATCACGTCCTTATCTTCTGTTTCGATTTTCCTGCCATGCCATATGTCACAACATAAACCAATTACAAGAAGTCATTACATCCCATAATTTTGTTGAAAAAATCCAATTTTTAACATAAAAATCCATAAATTAAATTCAATGTAAAATAACAATTATAATGCTTCATTAATCAATTTCAATGGACTATGAGGGGTTTATGAAAGAAAATGATAGATAAATGATGGATTTCTTAGAAGAAAAGAATGGCAATAAAATAGTACCAACATCTCCCCCAGACTCAATGGTTTAGCATGTCCTCATGCTAATCCTGATGTTCTCCCTTTATATTCTATTCCTGCTTGTGCCTCTGCCACTTGTAGCAATGCATCAATATTCTTCTGAACTTGGGCATTCTTCTGAACTAAGGACTCATGTTTCATATTCTTATATTTTTCTTTAAGAACTTTTTTCTCACTGTACCATTTTGTCGCCCATTTGCATATTTCAGTTTGATCAATCTTAAGTTCTTTGACCTTCTTCTTCAGTTTCTCATTTTTCTGCTGAATCTTCTTGCTTTGAGCTCTCAACATTTCGTTTTCCTTCTTTATGACCTTCTCTAACATGTTTTCTTCCATCAATTCCTCTTTTAGCTCTTCAATATGTTTCTCTAACCTTCTCAATTTCTTGTTTGTAGGTGCTGGCTCTTTCTTTTCTCCCCCGTTACTCTCAGTTTCCATTTCTGCTTCTTGTTCTGGCTATGAATTAGCACTGCATTCAATTTCCATTGGTGCATTTGCATTCGGCTCTGGTTGATCATCTTGTGTCTGATTCCTTTTTATTCTCCTTGATATTCTCTTATAAGTAGTGAAGATTTTATCTTTTTCAATTTTCTTGGCAGTTTCTTGCCTCATCCTTCTTGTCCTTACATTACTACTGGCTTAAGGAACATTGCTTGAATTATGCTCATGGATTTCCTCATCAATATCAATCATAAACTCTGTGTGTTCTTGCTTTTCCTATTCATCTTCTCTAATTTTAATTTGATTTTCAATTAAAAATTCTTTCCATGTTTTTCCTCTCCTCTGCAACTCAAATTCAATTAGAATTTTGATCAAACCAAAATGATACAAACTCTTATCTTCATTACCTTTTTGTTTCTGAATGGTCTTCGACATTTTAGTCGAACTCTGTAAGAGAAAATAGGGCAGACTAATGGTGCATTGACCTTTTAAGTGCAACATAATTTTTATGTGATAGAGGTATAGTATACTGTAAGGTCCTTCACATGTAACAAATTTTTGAATAATGTATACCATCTCATCCCATGGGTGAATTAGCCAGCTTCTAGGAACACCCTTTTTCTAATTGACAGAGGAAACCCTTGACCTAGACATAAACTGAGTCCATGATTTTTCTCTAAATTGCTTGGTTTTGAATTACTTTTCCCCTTCTGGACTGATTTCCAATGTTTTTGCTATGGTATTCTCTGAAATTCTAAAAGATAAATTTCCTATTAAAGCTTTCTCTCCATTGAAGGAAAATGCAAATTGCCTCGTAACCTCTTCATTATTTCCATTGAATTTCTCTAGAAAAGACAACCAGTGTTTTTCCATTAAAATCATGACACAATCTTCATGATATTTTGAACTATCAAATATTTCGGGCTCTTCTCTATTGGTCATTTTAAAAATCTTTGTTCTAACACCCCCTTTTTTTTATGCTCAAAAATTCAATCAGGGTTTTCAACTTGTTACCTCTTTTCCTGCGTTCCACTGATCTGACCTGGTTACATCCTCAATTCTCTAGGTTTACTTCTTCAATTGCTTGATCTGACCTGGTTAACATCCTCAAATTCTAGGCCGAAGTGGAAAACTCGGGATAAGCCTGTCTGCTATATTTTCTCCCTTTATAGCACCTACTATCTCGGCCATCTTTAAGAAACTCAAAGTCTGAACACTAATGCCGTAACTAACTTTATGAACTCAGAGTTTTATAAAATGAAAACTCAACAGCCGACCTTCATTTTGCTTGATGCCATAAGATCCAATTGCTATGATGATAATGCAAAGAATAGAGTCTTACTATCAGAGGCCGTAAGTTTGTTTCTAGAGTCGGAAGGTGCATTCAAATCATGAATACAGAGGAGCAGTACTGATTTACATAAGCATAATCATGAGAACACAATACGCAAATCGTGTGATGATAATGGATACATTTCATAAGCATACTTGGGTCAGAAGATTGTTTTTATAACTCCAGCAGTCGAAATGAATGAAATAATTTGAGGACAGACGGTTTAACAAATGTCTTCCTATTGAATGGACTTTTGCATTGAGTATCGACTACTTGTTGGTACTTGATTGCCAAAGGTCGGATTTAAGAATGATGGGCTTATGAAAACGTTTGAAGCGGGTTATGAAAATGTTTGAAGAGCGCATTAGGAATAAAAATAGGCTAATGTGTGATAGGAAACGATAAGCAGAGTGATAATGAGGTGAGTATTTAGGAATATGACAAAGGTTATGGTGATAAGGATTTTTGAAATTAATAACAAGCAATAATAATTATCATTTTTAACACAAAAATAATTTAAGAATTTTAAATGTTAAAAATGAAAATTTCAACAATACATTACACTTGTTGGTTGACAAAATGTTGATTTGGCGTGCACAGGTATGATTGATCTTCATTTTCTAAAACAGGTCCCTTTGAAATGAAATTGAATATAACAGGTCCCTTTAAAATCTGAAGAACCCTAAAGAACCATGTTTGTGAAGCTTCTTTTATCCTTGGTGTTGATGCAGCCTTGATTATAATTCTGATGATAAGCAACCTTTCAAAACTTTGTTGAAGTAGCCTAATGTATCTTGAATGCAGTCTTTAATAGGTACCTCTGATATTGGTGATGTTGACATAGCCTTCTAAACACGTCCCTCTGATATTGGTAATGTTGATATGGTCTTCTGAATAGGTCCCACTACATATTGCTTGAACAGGTCCCTCTAGTTAGAACAAAACCAACTCTTTTATTAAAATACTGAATTACTGAAATAAATTCCTTGAAGATTTAAAAATGAGGAGATGAAATAGGGAAAAACCACTGTTTCTTCTCCCCCACTAAGTCTTTGACTTGTCCTCAAGTCATTATTGAATTGATGAAAAACAGTAAACAAGTAGAACAATGAATTCTTACCAGCGAAATGATGGTTTTCTAGTAAGAAATTCGGGTGTAGAGTGTGCTAGAGTCTGGTTTCACATCTATAACCATTAATAATATTATTATATATTATTATTATTATTTTTTAATTTTTGTTTTTTTTTTATCTTGTATTAATTTTTTTGTAGTTTTTTTTAAATGAAATGGAAATGACTAAGGTAGAGATATCACAGTTGAAGGCTGCAATATCTCAAACTCCCTTTGCTGAGATACAGTTCGAATAAAATCGTCCTTGCTGATGGGCTTATTATAGAGTTTCAACCTATGTCCATTGACAAGAAAGGTGTTTCCTTCTCCATCGATTGTAGTAAGCTTGATTGATCCATTTTCATATACTTGAACCATTTCATATGGGCCCATCCAATGCATTGTAAATTTGGCTTTATGATCTCTGAATTTAGAGTCAAAGAGTAAAGCCAAGTCTCCTTCTTTGAACTGTTTCTTTTTAGTGTGTGCATCAAGCCACTGCTTCCTTTGTTTCTGCATTAGGATTGTTGTCTCCTTTGCTTGCTGCCTCATCTCATCTAATTGGTTCAATTGCATAATTCTCTCTTTTTGTGCTTCATTGAGATCAATTCCTAAATCTGCAGCGATCTTATAAGTATGTATTTGAAATTCAATAGGAAGCATTACCTTTTTTCCATACACCAGCTGATATGGTGTAAATCCTATAGTGTTTTTCCATGTGATTCTGTAAGCCCAGAGTGCATCTTTGAGCTTCTCTTCCCAATTCTTTTTGTTCATTGCTACTATCTTACTGATAATTCCTTCGAATGTTTTATTTGTAGATTCCACCTGGCCATTGGCCTGTGGATGGTAAGGTGTACTTTTCTTGTGCTTGATTTTATATTTTTCTGTGATGTCTTTGACCAGCTTTGAAGTAAACTGAGTACCTTGATCTGTCACTATCTCCCTTGGTACTCGGTACCTTACAAAAATTTCTTCGAAAAGGAAGTTTACCACTATTTGTTCAGTTGTCCAGACTAGTGCTTTGGCTTCAACCCATTTTTTCACGTAATCAGTACATACTAGGATGTACTTTTTGCCTTTGGAACTTGGGTTGATGGGTCCTACAAAATCTAGAGCCCATTTTTCAAATGGTTCTAAATGTACTTGAGGCTGAAGTGGCATTTCATCTGTAGCTATTGGTCTTCCCATTCTTTGATAGCTATCACAACTTTTCACATACTTCTTGGAATCCTTAAAGATAGATGGCCAATAGTATCCAAGACTGAGAATCTTGAATGCTGTCCTTTTTGCTGCAAAATGCCCACCACACGATTCATCATGACAAGATTTTAAAATATCAATTATTTCATTATTTCTTACAGATCATCTAATAATCATATCATAACTGGTGTAAAATAAATCCCCATTAACCCCTGAATATCTAGCACTTTGTTTGATCAGCCTCTTCTTTTCCTTTGGAGTAAAATATGGTGGTGTTTTTCCTGTGGTCAAATAATTAGCTAGGTAAGCATACCAAGGATTCACTATTGAAATTGCAAATAAATTTTCATCTGGAAAAGAATCTTCAACCGGAACAACCTCACCTGAATTTTGCAGTCTAGAAAGAAAATTTGCCACTTGATTCTCCTTACTTGGTCTATCTAACACTGTAATATTAAATTCATGTAATGATAACAGCCATATGGTAACTCTTCCATTAGTGATTGGTTTATTCATTAAATACTTAATGGCAGAGTGGTCAGTATGTACAAAAACCTCATAACCAGTTATATAATGTCAGAATTTATTCACAGCATGTATTATTGCAAGCATTTCTTTTTCAGTGACTGCGTAGTTTAATTTTGCAGGTGTTAGATTTTTACTAATGAAATATATGGCATAATTGACATACTCTTCTTTTTGGCCTAATGAGGCACCTACTGCAGTATCAGATGCATCTATAAAGATGTCAAATGGTAGGGTCTAGTTAGGTCCTTTTAAAACTGGTGTGGTTGATAACTTTTCTTTGAGTGTTTCAAAAGCTTTATGACAATTCTCATTCCAATTGAAAGGTGTATCTTTTGATAGAAGCTTAAATAGAGGTAAATCTATTTTACTAAAATGTTCAATAAACCTTCTGTAATAGCTTGCATACCCAAGAAAACTTCTTACCTCTTTTCGAGTCTTCGGAATTGGAAAATTGACAATGATCTGGATTTTTGATGGATCAACTTTAATGCCTTAAGAAGAAATATAGTGACCTAATACTATCCCTTCATTTAACATCATAAAACACTTTTCATTTATCAGGGACAAATTGGCTTTAATACATCTCTTTAAAACTTTTTCAAGATTTTCAAATGAATGCTCAAATGAATTAGCATACGCTGAAAAATCATCCATGTAAACTTCAACACATTCATGAACTAAACCAGCAAAAATAACTAATACAACTCTCTGAAATGTAGCTGGAGCATTGCAAATTCCAAATGGTAAAACATTATAGGCATAAGTGCCCCAGGAACAAGTAAAATTGGTTTTGTCCTGGTCCTCTAAGGCTATCCTGATCTGGTTATAGCCACTGAAACCATCAAGAAAAGAGAATGATGATTTCCCAGCTAATGTGTCTAGCACTTGGTCAATAAATGGTAGTGGGAAATAATCTTTGAGGGTTGCTTTGTTCAATTGTCTATAATCAACACAAATCCTCCACTTGCCATTTTTCTTGGGCACTACTACCAATGGGGATACCCACTAACTGTCAGAGATAGGATAAATAAAATTGAATTTTAATAGATTTTGTAATTCATCTCTAACATTATCTTAAAGCATGGGATTCATTCTTCTCTGCGGTTGCATCACTGGTTTGATATTACTATTCGTATAAATATGGTGAGTGCATGTTTCAGGGTGAATTCCTTGCATATCAGTGTAGTCCCAAGAAAATGCTTTCTGATATTATCTCAATAATTGAATCAATTTTTCCTTTTGAGATGAGTCTAGGTGAGTGCTAATATTCAAAGTTTTTCATGGACTAATCTTTATGGTCTTGCTTTGTGTGTTTGTGATAGATTGAATGGGAAAAATGTTTTGAAATGTTGTTTGCAAAGAATGAATGGTGCATGTTTCCTAAAACTTTTGTGCCAAAAGTTCATCTGCAACATGGTATTCTTCATTTCTTAATTAGATTGAGAAAGGAACAATTCTACTAAATCATCATTATTATGTTATTGAAAATCATAGATTTGATTGGTGCTGAAAACAGATTGAACTTCTTCCTTATCATTGTATTTATCATCAAGCCATAAATTGTGTTTTACTGCTGGTGATTGTGCTGATGGATAGAGAGTGACTTGTTTTCTTTCAGTTCCTTGTGAAATAATCATATTACCGAATCTACATCCTATGAATGCATCAGTAGTTGCTAACCATGGTCTACCAAGGATGATAAGGTGTCCTCCTAAATTAGATTTTGGCTAAAGAACTAAAAATTCCACTAGATACTCCCAAGAGTCTAGCGAAACAATTATGTCCTCCATAATCCCTTGAGGAGTCACTTTAGACCTATCAACTAGTTCTAGAACAATTGTTGTGTGCTGTAAGTTTGTGAGCTGTAGTGTTTTCATTGTTCCAAGAGTCATCACATTTATTGCGGCCCCAAGGTCAATTAAGGTGTTTGGAATATGTTTGTTGTTAATGATTGTAGTGACTCTGGGAATACCAGGATCAACATACTTTTCCATGGAAATGGTGTTTGTCATCAGGCCAGCTAAATGTCCAATAACATGAATAGTTCTTTGATTGCTTCTTGAGGCATAGTTCTTTGATTGCTTTAGTATATATTGGAATGTCTTTTATGGCTTGCAATAGGGGAATTTTTATATAGACATTCTTTAGCTCATCTAAAACATCAAACTGTGGTATAGAAATGGGAAGTTTTGCTTGGACCAATCTTTCTGGAAAAGGTGGTGGATGCAATGGTTGCATTTGTTTATTTTTGATGTCATCATTTCGTTTCCTTTGAGTTGGAGTTTCATTTTCATCTTCTTCTTTTTCTTCTTGTTTTTCAGCTATTGGAGGTTCTTTTTGAAGTACCTTACCAGACCTCATCTCGATATTTTGTAAAGGTAATGTGGGATATGATGGTCCCTCATCTACACTGTAAGTTGGTCTATCTGCTCTATTATTTGGATTTGGTATAGGTTGAGAAGGAAGTTGAGTGGGTCTAGGAGGTTGGTTATATGGAAGTTGTAATTGAGGTAGATTTATTGGTGGAGGAGCAGGCAATGCTTGTTGAGTGTTTTGGGGTTGATAAACAACTTGCTGCTGAGGATATTGTTGATATGTTTGAGGATATTGTGAATATGGCTGATGATACTGTTGATATGGCTGAGAATATTGTTGGTATGGTTGAGGATATGGTTGATATTTTTTAGAGTATTGTTGAAATGGTTTCCATTGTTGTTGTGGGTAATTTTGGTGTTGCCATGGCATGGGTACATTCCAAGAATTCTGAGCATACATCTGATGTTGTGTAGGAAATTGCAAATTTTGGTTTGGAAACATACCTGGAGGTGGAGGTCTTGGTTGCCACAGTCTCTTAGCGCCCATGAAATACACATTCTCCATATCTGTGTTAGCTTTCACATTACAATTCTACAGAATCTTGACTTTAGAGCAATGAAATATATCATGATTTTCAGTACAAAAGGAGCAAACTTGAATGTTTTCTAATGGGCAGTCTTTCAAAGCATGTTTCTTCCAGCATTTTGGACAAAAGAAAACCATTAATTGATCGTCCTCTTCTTGTCTTTTCTTTGCTTTCAGAGTGTCAATTTGAGTTCCTAAGGTACTTAATAGATCTGTTTTGAATTCTTCTAACAAGTTTCCTATTTCAGCCCTTGTGACACTTGCTGAAGCAGATTTTGTGGCTTTGGATGATATAGCTCTTTTTCCATTTCTGGCTTTGCTCCTAGAATACTTTTCACATAAATCAGTAATTTCTTAGAAAGGTAAAGTGGAAATATCACATTTGCCCATAAAATTACGATCATCTAAGTATTCCTCTCGAATGCCTTTCAAAAATATTGTTCGAATCAGATCAAGAGACATTGTTCTATGTTTTGATTTTTGCAAATTGTAAACAAATTGTTCCAAATACTCCTCTAAATTTTCATCCTCTTGTTGATTCATTCTAAAGATATCATCTTTAGAATCTTTCGATCTACAATAAGGTTGGTATTTCTTTAGGAATATTTTTCTCATGCCATCCCAATTAGTTATTGCATGTTCACCAAGTCCCATGAACCACCTTAATGCTGATGCTTTTAATGTTGCTGGGAAGAGTCTAAGCCTATGGGCATCATCTGTGTAACCATATGTTGGACATACTATGTCAAATTCAAACAAGAATGAATCTGGGTCTTCTGAAGCCATGCCATAAAAGTTTGGCGACACAAATGGAGGTATGTTTTTCAATTTTATTTCCTCATCATGATTTTCTCCTGGGTCTTAAATAGGAAATTTAAAGGTTGACTCTTCCTCCTCTGTTCGATCTTGTTGTTCAGGAGTGGGTCTTCCTGTTGATCCTCCTCCTTCCTCAGCAATTTTGATAGATTCTTTTGTTGATTTAATTTCTTGTTCAGTGTCACTTTTTTCAAAGAGAAGTTGTTCTAGTGATTTTTCTCCTTCTCGAGATTTTTCAAAATCAGTAGGTTCAAGGAGAGATTGTTGAGTTATTTTACTACTTTCTCTTTTTATAGAGGATTCAGGGAGATGTTTCTTCTATGATTCGTATGCCAATAGAATTTTTCTCTCAATGAGTGTGAGTCTTTGCCCTGATTTCTGTTTATCCTCTAATTTTTGTATGGTGACTTTCCTAGCTGGTGTTGTGTGTTCAATGTTTCCTAAAGGGTCTACTCCTAGTGGTGAATTAGTTTTTGGATGGGGGGTTTTATGATCTACCTTTATCATCTATATATCTAGACATAAGTAAACACGACTTCTAAAATGATGAATTAAAATTAAATCTATGTTTTTGTTTGCTTTTGTTTGTTTTTTTTTATTTTTTTTAGAAATCCTCTAGGTGCGCCTCCCCAACAACGATGCCAAAATGTAGTGACCAATCTAGGGGTCTAGATTAGACTAAATTTAATGTCAACCAAGGTAGGTAAACTTAGAGGCACGTCTCTAAAATTTATAGACCTAAATGGATCTCATCTGCCTAAATAAGTGTCTATTGTGATAGGCTACAACACTCTTTTACAAGAGATTGAAATATGTTACCTTTCATAGTTTAAACACTTAGATCATCTAATTTAATTAACTATTCTGAAAAAACAGAGTGTTACTAGTCTCAGTTCTCAATCCTCTTACAAGGATATAATTCACAAAAACTCTTTCAAGGTAACACACTAAGCATACTAAAAATCCAATTCATGAAAACAGAGTCCATAGAAATATCTTGAAATTCAATGTTCAATTAAACCTTTTACATAGTCTGATTCAATAATTTTGCAATTGAATTTTCAAGGTACTACTATGAATCATCAAATAACAATCACAAGAACTTCTAATCAAATTGATCAACTCACAAGCAATGAGAGGAAATAAAATGCTATTCAGATCTGAAGACTAAATTTTATGAAACAGAAAAGAAAGTGTACCAATCTTCACGTAGGGCTCTTCCACGCTGTGATGGCACACTTAGAAAAACTTCAGATGATAAGAACGTTAACTCATCAACACCATAATTGATGAAATTTTGCCTTTGATTAAGTTCTGAGAATCAATTACATTCAAAATAGAGTTCTGGAATACGCTTACAGTCTTAAGTCTATTCTCGTCTTATCTTTTCTTCACTAGCATTCCTCCTATTTATTAAAATTTACAGCCAAAAGTACATTCATTATCACTTCATATTTTTCTGCTTTTCCAATAAAGAAGGCTAGGTTTCATTCTTCCTAATCCTAACTGATTTCTAAAACAAATCGAAATCAGTTTAGGTAACTTCAGATTTTTTCTGCTTTTACAACCAAAAAGGTTCGGTTTGACCAGCGTTGACCATGTATTTAGGAGCTTCGGATTTGATGCTAAATAGATTTTCCACCATGTATGTACATCCTAGATCACGTCCTTATCTTCTGTTTCGATTTTCCAGCCATGCCACATGTCACAACATAAACCAATTATAGGAAGTCATTACATCCCGTAATTTTGTTGAAAAATTCCAATTTTTAACATAAAAATCCATAAATTAAATTTAATCTAAAATAACAATTATAATGATTCATTACTCAATTTCAATGGACTATGAGGGGTTTATGGAAGAAAATGATAGATTAATGATGGATTTTTTAGAAGAAGAGAATAGCAATAAAATAGTACCAACACCGTGGCATTGTAACTGAATTCAACAACACTGAAGACTTGAACATCAATCTCTATGTGTGTGTGCTATGTGGGATATTGGCTCTAAGAGTATCACTAGACTGATTCTCTTATCTCTCTCTTTTTGCATTTTTCTCTCCAGTGTTATTGTTCTTCTCTTTCTTCAATTCTTGTTTCTTACCATCAATTCTGAGTTCCTTTTCTGAAAACGAAATAAGATACAATGT
>APFE031401571.1:0-19697 GCA_000404065.3 Pinus taeda
GTATGGTTATATGTTACAGATGTTGTACTTGATGGCAACACCCATGGCATGACTCTCAATATGATGAGAATTAAGAAGTCGCAGGAGAACAGTTCAGAAGATGTGTACCCGCAGGTACGTCGTGCAAGGACCGCGTCCAGACACGCAGGTTACCCATTCATGAGGTGCGTACCCCCAGTGCACACACTTCAAGGCAGTAAAGTGTGCACACGTGGGGTTTCTTATGTTTAACCCTTGGTATTTAGCCGACGGTATTGTGTTATTATAGTTTTGGCCCGTGGTATTGATCCATGATTTGAGCAAGAGCTTGCCTATATAAAGCAAAGGAGATCATTTGGCTTGGGTATGCTTTTGGGTTGAATATCTTAAGATCTGAAATATTAGGTTATTGTTTCAAAAGCTTAATCTATATGAAAGTGAAGTGGAAAGCGAATCTGTGAAGGGTGATCTCTCGAGTGCTTGATCAGATCTGGGCATCCGTCAAACTATAGCACACTAGTGATCTGCCAATTCGGCCTTAATATGAAGTATGCAGGTGTTTAACGGTGCCTCTGCGTGGGTACGCAGAGAAGAAACAGGAAGACTGTATGGGTACGTAGCGCAGAAACAGGCGAACTGCGTGGGTACGCAGAGCAACAATGGTTCAGGTGCGTACGCACAGTAAAAGTACGCGGCGCGATAGTCTTTCTGGGTGCGTGACTACGCAGCAGTACGCGGCGCGATAGTGCATCTGGGTGCGTACTGTACGCAGCGCAGTAGAAGAACCAGTGCGTGGGCACGCGGCATAGCAAAAGGAACTCTGTGGGTATACGCAGGGAAGCAGAAGGTGAAGTGCGTAGCAACGCAGGCCAGAGAAAAGAAAATTGCGTATCTGTCTTAAGATCTTTTGTTGACTGATTTTTTTGTTGATAAGGTGCTCTGGGTTTAGTTTACTGTTATTGTGGATCTGGTTATCTGGGTGACTTAATGGTACTTGATGATCATTTGATGTTTATGGATCCAATTTGAAAATTTATGAAAAGTGGTCCTTGAAAGAAAAGAAGTAGGGGGTTGTAGCTCCCTTCCAGGAGAGATTGGAAAACGAGAGAGAGTTGTAGCTCTCTGCAGGTTGCAGCTCTGCGTACTGGTAAAGGACTGCACCAGTACAAGACCATTGTAAAAGGAGTTTCTAATTTGAAAGAAGATAGAGACATAATTGCAGCAGGTGTTTTTCACCCACATTGGGTTTCCACCTTATATCTGGTGTTCTTTGATGTGACTATCTGTTTTTCTTGCTCATTATTTTATGGTACTAATATGCAAAAATAATTCAAAGTGTAAATAAGGAAGATTTGTTAAAAGAACTAGATAACACTGATTCACCCCCCCTCTCAGTATTATTTTCAACAATTAGAACCCCACTTGGGGAATTGTCTCCATCCTCTTTACAAATCTGTCCATAGACGGAGAAGACCACTTGATTGGTTTGAGGAGCCAGCCAAGAGATTAAATATTGTAAGCTCAAATTTAGGATTCTTTTTCTAGCCCATAAAACACACATTATTATGTCTTTAAGTGAGTAACTTAGGACAAAGAGGCACATTATTTTAGGCATCAAGGGTACCACACAAAAGATGAATATAGAGTGTGGATTAGAATCAACTACCTCTTGAAAACCAGATTTCATGAAAAAATATGGCTAGGGTAAAACCTTTGCTTCAGGTGGAGCTTAATCCTCCTCATTCTATTTGCTTAAGTTGTTCATTTGTATTTCAATGTATTTACTTATTTAGTGATTATGAGATATAAATACATTTGTATTTCTTTTATATATTTGTTTATGTATGTTTTATTTGTCCATCTTGGATTCCTCAAATAATCTAGTTTCCTTGGTTTACCCCAAATCCAACTTTTGAGAACCCATATACAACACTTAGTGGATGAATTATTATGTATCATAAGATCCCAATCGTCATTATTGGGTGAAAATATTGTCGTTTAATAATTTTCCAATCATTAATTTTCAGCCCGAGGATTTCATAGACTTACAAGACACATGCACAATATATGCAAAATTGAAGCTCAATTAACCTAATCTAATGCTTGAAATTGAAGCACACAACTGAAATTGAATTGCATAAATTAAATTAATATAGAAATATGAAAAATGCATAAAAGAAAAACATGTGAAAAGAAACAAAGGACAAATAAAAAATAGAAAAAACAAACACATGTGAACTCACATTAACAATAAGGAAGTCTCAATCTATTACATCACAATGACATACTATCCTATCCAACCATCACATAACATATTCAAATAGAGAGAAAGCACTCATATTTATACAGGAGTTTCTTTGAAAAGGAGATAAGCAACTCATAAATACAACTCCACTTTTCTCTCAACCAATTTGACACATATCCCTTTATCCATGATTTTTATTCCATGAGATATGTTTGACTCCTATCCCAAATCTTCTTCCAATATTGAAGAAAATTCGAAATTGAACTTTGGAGGCCACATAAGAGTGTCTTGGAAGCTTCAAAAACACCTACACATGTCACCAAACTTATTCCACCTTTAGGTATAAGTAAATACATGTTATTTTTCTAACTTTTAATCATAAATTCACTTAAAATAAATAAAAATAAATAAATTGGAAAATAATAAGGGAGACCGATATTTAACACAAAAATGGTATGATAAATGGTGAATGGAGAAATATAATATGGATAAATGTGAGGAATAATGGAAGGAAAGGAGGAAAAATATGACAATTCTGAGACTCAACATTTCCCCCAACTAAACTTGTTGCCTGTCCTCATGCAACATTGCATGAATTTTCTTATAGGCTTTTGGCTTCTAAACTTTGGCTTTCATGTATTTTTAACAATAAATCATTCCGTGATGTGAAGTACATGAGTGGCAACTAATAATTCTTATAGTTGGTTCTTGTGTGTCAACCATGAATATGACAAATGTTAGTTCTTGTGTTGCCAACATTTATTTCGTTTAGTTTGTTTAATGCAATAATATTTTAAACATACTTGCACTGGAAATGATAAGTTATGAATGTACGTAAGAAATCTCTTTTTTTCATATTTTTGAATCATGCCAATATATATATATATTATATATATATATATATATATATATATATAATATATATATATATAATATATATATATATATATATATATATATTTGCAACAAAGTGTAATTGGAAGAGACATGTTGGTCAATGGTAAAGAAGATGGAATTATGAGATGGTAATGAATATAGTTCCACCCCTCCCCAACTGAAGATGTGTTATATTTACGAAAGAAATGAAATGGAACATGGTGAGGGAATTTTCCAAATTCATTCATTTCTAGGAAATTAAGGAATCATATGATTAATGATTTAGAAAATAACATACCTCCACTTACCCAAAAAGTTGATGAAATATGCAATAGGAAAGTGGTTGATTCTGTTGTTGGATCATGGAAAATGTGGTTGTTGCTGCTTCTGGATCACGAATCAAAAGATGAAGTCTGAAAGTGGAATTTTGGTATTCTCATATGGTTGGAAACATACTGCTACAACTGTTGATGGAGTCATGAAAAGTATATAGTCTTCTCCTGCTACAAAACCCAATGGTACAATTCTAATCATGCGAATAAATGTTTTGATGTCAATCATGAAGAGAAGTCATTGGATTATCGACCATTAATGAATGGTGTTAACCAATGCGAGGCAAACTCATTATTAAAATCAATTAGTGCCAAGGTACACAAGTACATCTTGTGAAGTTCAAATAGATGAGTTGATGTTGAGCTACTTGCAAGATCCAATGATCAAGGGACATTGATGTATTCCCATGATTGTCAACGACAGAACTTGTCATTAAGGCATACAAGCCTCAAGGTACTAATAATGACTCTAGTCTCTACCCAGATAAGGTGTTGAGGTCGATGGGTCAAGACTTGTTGAAAAGTGGTCTTTAAGGAATCCCACATAAGTCAACACGAGTTCATACAAAATTATTGGTAGGACTATAGATAAAAGATCTCACGGTCAAACAGTTTTTATGGCAAGGAAAACAAGGCAATGTACAGAGATGGATGGTTTTATTCATAAGGCCAAAAGATGAACTGAAAAGAAGGAAAAAATGTATGCGACGCAGAAAAGTAGCCATGTGTGAAGTCATGATGGGTAAGACAATGAATCAGTGGACTCCAATATGGATGACTAATGTGCTTTGAAGGAGAAATGTGGGCAAACATATCATGACGCAAAAGGTTTCTGTGTAGAGGAAAATGTCATGACATATGTAATGAAGAATTAGCTCCTCCAAGCTTTAATGATGCATGTTTTACTGTGATTTCTGGAGATCACATCTATATGAACTTGGATCATTTGCGCACCTGTAAAAGCTCAGTACAAATTCTGCATGAAAACTGTAAGAGCTTTTGAAAAACATAAATCTAGAAATGTTAGCAACCAAATAAAATGAAATGCATCTTTCTTACCTGTTTCCTTTGCATGAAAGTTCCTTTGAAGTGACCCCAAGAAACAAGTAAGCATAAATTGTTTTCAAGAGTAAGAAAATGTCCATTTGCAAAATCTTAGTGTTTTTTTATTTTTATTTTTATTTTTATTTTTAATGTTCACACAACCCTTTATGAAACAAAGAAAATCATTAGCAAAAATCTCAAGCATGAAATGAAATTTTTTTATTCATAGGCGACACATGTTTTATGTATTCCTAGAGTCATCTAGATTTTTAGTCTCGAATTCAATGTTTTTGTTTTTTGTTTTGTTTTTTTTTAACAATGAATTATTATTATTTTGTTCTGCTAACAAGATTGACGCCTTGTTTTTCACATTGTGTTTTGCCTCAGAAACTAAATTTCAACTCCGTGCAAAAATATTGCAAAAACAATGGAATAATCACAATATGATGGCATTATTTGTGTTAATGGGGATGATATTCTTGTTGAGGTTTGTGAAGAGAACCTTGTTTGATCATAATGGTTTTTTTTTTTATCCTCGACAGAAATCCACATTTTTTCCATAAAGTGTTCATTCAAAGTTTTAAAGCTTTTTATTTAGTGCAAATATTTCAATGTTCCCCACATTCGAGTTGTTCAAGCTAGTAATATGGAATCGTTGGCAAATAAAACAAATGAAATAACTATTTCATGTAAAGCATCGACACACGAAAAGGTTGTGGCTTTCTGTGAAAAGTTGCAGAACAACGATAGGAACATCTTGATCTGCACTCTAATGGATGAAGACTCTTCTCACCATACCGAATATGAATGCTCTTCTACCTTAGCTATGGATTATGAACATTGTTGTAGGGTAGTGAATCCTGCAAGTCCTGAAGGTAGTATTCTTGTGCAGCTACCTTTGAGTTCTGAAGAATCAGGTTCATCCTTCGTTTTGTTATTGAATCAATCACACTGCCAAAAATATCAAGCAATGAATATGAACCAATAATCGAAACAAATTCTTACTGGAAACCAAAATCTAAGCTAATTTTTAGAGTTTCGTTGGTGCAAAACCATAGTTTTACGTTAAGAGATTACTATGTTTAAATAAGCTAATAGGATGCAATTGTTGGGACTTCGAAGAGAAATAACAAGATTTCCACATGTCAAGAATCATGGGGTTACTACAACAACGATTTGGATCCATACCTTAAATTCTTGTTCGTCGATGGACTATACTCTATCAAACATGCCCAGAGCCTCCAGTTGTCATGGCACCGATTCCACCATTGCTGCCTCTATGCACATCAAGTGGGCTTAAAGATGACAGATCAAGCTTTCCAGCCTCCACATCTATTACACTTATACCATTGTGGCCCTTGTTGAAGAATTCATTTATATCCATAGGTCTTTCAGATTGATAGAACTAGAATTTCCACAAGAACTCGAACTTTTTGGGGAACTTTTGTGAGAAGTAGAGAGACATCTCTCCAATTCCCAATTCATCATATTAACACTTGGACTATAACAATGGCATGAAGGTTTGCATGAATGTAATGGTTGTGATTATGTGGCATCAAACTTCCTCCACAAACTGCCTCCTTCATACTCCAAGTAGAAATGAAAGGTGCACTGGCAACCCCAACGAGAGCTTAAATAGTTCTCATTGGCTAGAGTGGGAAGATGCAGCAAATCTCTAGCATAGTCAATTGCGTGCAGTGAGCTACAACGATCAACCCGTACGAAGAGGAGGTTTGTGCGTTATCAAATAGATCGAGTTCATAGCCCCTCAACTGCATTATATGGTGGGCACCAAATAGATGTTTCCTTTGTGAGAGTTGGGCATCAATGATCTCATCGTTCGAGTCCTTAAACGAAGATGAGACTAGCCTTATGAATGGTTTCACTCCTCCTTAAACCCTATTGGTTTATTGATTGCGTATGCTACACCTTACCATGGAGATCACCCAAAAATGAAACCCTTGAATTTACAAACCTGCTCATGCTTCTTCACTCCGTGTGTCTAAAATTTGTCTTACCATTACTACAAACTAAGAGAAGGTGCCTCATTGAGAATCTCTTATGATGGAAACACAAGGCAATAGTGTGAACAAGAGTTGTGCACAAATACCAGAAGAAAATGGAATAATAATGGTGAAGTATAGAAATAAAAAATCCCTACTACATTTAATAAAAAGCAATAGGTAGGATTTATCCATGCGTGCGAGGGTTTTTCATAGACATATTGTTTTTTATCCTAACTAATGAGACTTTTAAGACATTGAATGACATTATAATCCATCCCATCAAATCATTACATCCCATACGGTGTTGTTTAGCTGTCACCCTAACCCTATGACTTCAACCTGAACCCGATGCAAACCACTCCCATGGACATGATTACTCTGACTCCATGGATCGAAAATACTCAGAGCTTCAACTTAACTAACCACCAGAAAAATCATAAGACTCAACCATATCAAGGAAGAACAGTTGTTCCACATCATGAGATATCATAGCTTATATATAAGGAGATGTCACAAGGTTCTCCAATGGTAGTTCGGGTGGTGAGGATTCTCATCCTATGGGTGAATGGAGGACAACAAAGAACTGAGGTATATCCTCCTGAAGCGTCGGGTATCTTGTTGACTTCGAATTCCACGGCTTCGCAACAGAGCACATACACCTAGTTCTGTAAGGTCTCCAACATTTGATTTGAATATAACATGGGTTCAATGCCATATCTGCTTCATCGATTATGAATTTCTCCTCATGGATGTACAATAGGGGAATATCAAACCAAGAACTTCAAATCCAAACAAAACACAATGCCTACTTTACAAATCCCGCAAATACAAAATTTCTATACAACACTGGATGATTCTTTTATTTTCCATGTAGGCATTTCAAAACACTTTTGATTTACATTATACAACTTAGCACCATATAGCAGAATCAGAATTCTTCGATCATGTTGGAGAATATCTTGGCGCGATCTCTTCCTTATTCTGCGAACAGAAACCTGATTTTCCTCACAAATAGATGGGTTTCGAGGATTTTTCTCCCCCACTAGCCCTATTGACTTCTAAATATATTGCTTATCCTAACTTATTCGTGCTCTAGTTCGAGCAGATTCACCTATTTTAGTCAACATTTGGAGTTGAATCAGATCTTCGAATGAATGGTGGATTGGGACAATCGATATCTTGGGGAGAGAGATCACACTAAATCGAGTGAAGATAGGATAGCTTTTAATTCAAATAGAAAGGCCGAATTTTCATGGATTTCGAGGATTTTTCTTTAACCGAATTTAGAAAATGCTGAGGAGTGAAGTTTGTTTTTAGCTGAGAATTTTTTTTATCACCGGAATTAGTGGTATTGGTGCACTTTTATCAGTAGCCAGGGCGGCTCTGCTTCCAGGAAAAAAGACTTGGCGAAATGTCGATGGAATACTTGCGCTCATGGACAGATGGGTGTTTCATTCTCGAATTTGGGCTTGCTCACTAAGAAGTAAGAGCGCATAAAAGACCTCTCCCCATTGTCCAATATTTTTCAGAAGGTAGTAGCTATAAATCGGCCATATTCAATCAGAAGGAGTCGCTCATATGATTGTGATAGTAGCAAGTTTATACAGTGATAGTTTTTGTTGAGAGTAGCGTGGTGTCTTTGAGTTGTGTTTTTATTTTGCAAACTAATATAATTTTAATTTTTATATTGCATTAAAAACTAAAATTTTAAGAAGAAATTAAATTTTATTCTATCTCTAAAACAAATTAGAAAATTTATTGATTTAGGATGAAAAATAATCTCTTTGTTTTTTTAGCAAATAGAGACAAACTAATTTGCAGGTGAAATTGATTAAGCATATTGCAAACCCTTGATTTAATCATTCCCGAAAATGTTTATAGACATCCTACTTTCTGATCCTCGAGATCGTGCAAAAACGTGGGAGGAGAGCATACTTATTCGATACTGAAAACAACATCCTACCTACTCTATGCTAATTGGAAATGACAAATCATTGTGTGTAATTAAATTTCTAATGTAACCATTCACGCAATAGTAATAAAAATATATTCATTTCAAATTCCGTGAATTTAAAATGAAAATATATAAGAATAATTAAATTTAATTGATGTGATTTAGCGAAATAAAAACAAAAACAAAATTGATCTAACTTGGTATTTTCTTGAAACCATCGAAACCATCTTTCGATAAGGCTTTCATAGGCGTGATTTCCACTCTATTTCAGATCATGTTGCAACTTCTATTTGTCCTCCTTAATCTCCTATTCAAATAATTGTTCCTCATCATATGTACAGGATTCTTCGAATGTTAATTCTTTGTTTTCTTTTGGAGGAGTAGTTAAGCTTTGGATTGTTGTCAAGGTCTCCTCTTCTTGGGAAGAGGAGATCCTGGATTTTGCTAGGACATGAGCGAGTTGTTCCAAACTTATACTGATATACATATGGATTAATAGGAGAGAGGTTCTTACAACACCCAAAACTAAAATCTGAATGTAAAACTAAATGAAAATAAACTAGTTGCCTATACCTACTCTTACAAAAACCATAAATCATACTTTGCAGAAATTAAACACACTTGCGGTTATCAAGCAAGAAAACTATGAGAATCTAGAAAGCAGTAAATAACAACTAGTGATTTAGTTGTCAAACAAGAAAACTAGGATAGCTAGTAAGCAAGTAGTTTAATGACAATCAAATCAAATCTAGGAAATGAAATCACTCTTGCGGAAAAGTAAACTAAACTTCAGTTCGTCATGCCTCCCCGGCAACAACGCCAAAATTTTGGGCGAAAATATTGTCATTAAATAATTTCCCAATCATTAATTGTCGACCCGAGGATTTTGTAGACTTACGAGGCACATGCATAATATATGCAGAATTGAAGCTTGATTAACCTAATCTAATGCTTTAAATTTAAGCACATGACTGAATTTAAACACACGATTGAAATTGAATTGCATAAATTAAATTAATCTATAAATATGAAATTTGCATAAAAGAGAAGCAACATGTGAAAGGCAAAAAATGACAAATAACAAATAGCAAAAACAAACACATGTGAGATCACATTAACAATAAAGAAATCTCAATCTATTACATCACAATGACTTACAATCCTCTCCAACCATAACATAACATATTCAAATAGAGAGAGAGCACTCATACTTATACATGAGTTGCTTTGAAAAGGATATAAGCAACTCATAAATACAAGTCCACTTTTCTCTCAACCAATTTGACACATTTCCCTTTATCCGTAATTTTTCTCCCATGAGATATGTTTGACTCCTATCCCAAATCTTCTTCCAATCTTGAAGAGAATTCAAAATTGAACTTTGGAGGCCACATAAGAGTGTCTTGGAAGCTCTTGGATGTGGGTGAATAGTCAGTTCAAGGGTATGAAGGTGGCATGGAGGGTGGGCGAGAGGCCACTCACAATCGCCAGATGTATCTGCAGGAGGACAGAGACATGGTTTCGCACAATCCTATTAATTGAAGCATTAACGCTACCCTCCCTTGAACACGATTTATCTGCGATATCGCCTGGTCTGGTCCTCATTCTTGTTTCTCCTCCACGCGCTTTCAGGTTCAATGAGGGGGCAGTTCCTTGTTGTTCCTCAAGCGCCAACTCCATCCCTTGTTTCCCTTTAGCTCTGGTTCATGGTGTTGACAGTTATCAACGCGCTCAGTCTTCATTACATTCGGGGTGCTTACCCCTCAGTCGTCTCCTTTCCATTCCCTCTCCGTTTGTCAGTCCTGCTCTTCACAAAATGCCAAGAGAACAACCCAGAATGGGGTGCAGATGGGGCAGTTCTCATGGCCGAGCCTCCCGCCGGCCTTCCTCTACCACATCAGACCCCTTGTCTGACGCTTCAGAGCTCTACTGCAACAGATATCTTGCTACAAGAAGTGGCAGGGGCAGGAGTAGAGGGCAAGTCATAGCAGAAGAATGTTCACATCATTCTCACTCGCATATAGCCCGATTTTGCATTCCCTGCTCCCTTGGAAACTCATCCTTCATCATTTTAGTTACAGTTGAGATGTGTGAGGACGTTGTGGGTTCGGGGGAGATTAATCCTGGGGCTCCTCTGGAACATCGGAGGCAGACTAGAACATCTCCCAGCGACGAGATTTAGGCGGCTTGCCAACTCTAAATTCAAATGCAAATGCTGACCCAAACGCACCAGCAGGAGGTGACCCTTCTAGTTCTGCGGCCCATCCTTCTGAATCCAAAGATACAGACCAATTTTGGTGCCGAATTGTAGAAGAATAGCCATCAACCTCGGATGAAGGTTGAAAGAGTCTGCGCCTTTGGTTTTTGGTCAGTTGCTAAAGATAGAAGTTCAACCCCCTTTGGATACATATTTTTTCATGCTTGTAAGCTCGTTGAATCAGGTCTCTGTCATCTCTATACGTCGGTCTCCACTATGAGGGCGGCATTCTCTTATATGTTGGTGTTTGTATATGTTTATATTTATGTTGGAATCTGTCCAAGAGCTAGCTGTTTACAAGTCAATCCTGGTCACTGTCAGGGTCAGTTTTTGGTCACTGTATGGGTCAGTTTTGGTTACTATCATGATTCAGAATCTAATGTTTTTAGATACTACAAATCCTAATGTAAGTCAATACGCAGGTTCTCTAGTAAGTATGTCAAGTGTTTTTTGTAAGAATGCCAACTCCATGGCTAGAACTCTCGAGGCATCTGCCACTCTGTAATAACATTTTTGTATCAATATAGAAGTAGACCAATTTAGAAAAAAAAAAGTGTCTTGGAAGCTTCCAAATCACCTACACATGTCACCAAACTTATTCCACCTTTAGATATAAGTAAATACATGTTATTTTTCTAACTTTTAAACATAAATTCACTTAAAATGCATGAAAATAAATAAATTGGAAAATAATAAGGGAGACCCATATTTAACATGAAAATGGTATGATAAATGGTGAATGGAGAAATATAATATGGATAAATGTGAGGAATAATGGAAGGAAAAGAGGAAAAATATGACAATTCGGAGACTCAACCGTCATTATATGTGACAAGCCTTTTTGTTTTGGTTCATATAAAGTTTTAAAGTTGCAGAATGCCATGTATCATGGTTACCATTGATTCACATTTAAAAATTTTAACATTGTAATTAATGGTTTAACATGTTTCACACCTAAAGATTTGACAAATGTGATACATTACATTAATAAACTATTTTGATGTGGTATTCCACATCAACCAACAACATTGATCTTTCATTGGTGTGTTGTATCCATCAAGCTTCTTGGCTTTTTCACATATCACAACTAAAAAAAATTCAAGGTTGTAGCATTTCCAATATCTAAACTAGACTCTCACTTCATGTGCCTTAAATGCTATCACCTTGTGACAACCAATCTCAATCTACCATGTGTCCATCCAAAATCTCATGGCTTCTACCATATTGCATGAAAATTATTTCATGCAATACACATTTTAAAGTAAGTTTTTGCTTAGAACTTCTCCAAATCATTTTCAAAGTTTCCAAGTGTTCTTTGCAGTGGAACACCGCTTTTTCTACACTTCTCTTAATTGCTTACCAAGCACAAAGAGGCTTATAAGGCCTTAAAAGTTTCTCATTTAGGTAAATGGGAAGAGAATAAGCTCTTATCAATAATTTTTTAAGAAGAAAAATTATATATCTAAGGTTTCAATCCCCAATAAACATAAGTTCATTCTTCAAGATTGGTCTAGAATTCCATAGTTTCTGAAGATTTCAAATTTTCGTCTTAAGCCCTATAATAATAGTTTAATTAAAAACACAATTTGGCCTTTTATCTTCAAAAATATCTACAAGTCCCTTTTACCATAATTATTAATAATTTTATCATGGAAAAGACACAGTCATAAAGATCCCAAAATTGTTATTTTCATTATGTAAAAGAACCATTTGAACGTGTTCATGTAAAATCTTAATAAGTTCATGTAAACTATTTATATTTTTGGCATCAATTTCAAGTGTGTGTGTGTGTGTGTGTGACTAATTTAATGCATCATATATTATGTATCGTTTCTAAATTAAAATTTAAACCTACAACATAATTCATTTCCTTTTAAATGTACTAAGATAAAGTGTAAGACATACTTTCAACATTTCACTAAATGAAATAAATCATGTCTAGTGTTAAACCACTCATCCATACAATAGCAATCCCATCTACTCAAATCATTTATGCAATAAATTTATTCTAAAGTAAAAATAATTTTCCATCCATGATTTACCTAAGTAAAAAGAGAGAGCATTTCAACTAGCAACCAAGTGAATATTTCCACTTGTTAGAGGGCATCAGGATAAGTAAACCAGCAAAATGTTAGGTTTCTAATGTGTTAATCTCTAAGCTTTTAATTAAACTTATATCATTGTGAAAATTGACCTTGTAGAATATACTAACAAGAAACTATATTCTTCTTTGAAATTTAATTTCCATTGCAAACACATATAAGAAAACTTATGATAATTTCTACAAATGCCAATGTAATTATGCTTGTAGAATTTTCTTTTTATCCACCTCATTAAATTCATTTATCCCTTATAGCAATAAGCAAATACATTTCATAAATAACACAAGCAAAACTATAAGTAAATTTTCTAAGCATATAAGTAACACATCTAAAATTACAAAACCATCTAGCAAGCTAACTAATACTAAGAACTTATCTACCTAATTATAGGCCGAATGGCATTGGGTATATCTACAACTAGCTATACCATGATACTACTAGCGTTATCTCTATCAACATCTACAATTAGAAAACCATCTAGCAAGCAAACTAAGACTAAGAACTTTTCTATCTAATTATAGGCCTAATGGAATTGGGTATATCTACAACTAGCTAGACCATGATACCACTAATTTTTTTAGATTAAAAAGGAATTTTTTTCACATGTGAGTTCAATGAGGATTACTTATTTTTAAAAGCAGGGTCTCCACAACCTCAAATGCTCCTTTATTGGCCTACACAACACTCGAGTGATCCCTTTCACTATGACACAATCCCTTGTCTACTCCCCTCCCTCGTGCTTATCATACTTTCCCAACCATGCACTAGTTCACAACCCTCACACTCTACTATTTAGGAACTTCCCTATGCAAATTTTGGGCCTCAAAACATGCTTATTAGGCTTATAAAATTGTAGGCTAATGGCTTTACACACAAATATGCCTATGTTCTCTATGCACATCGTCATCCTCTTATTCTTCCACACAAAAGAATTGGCTTCCCTTTTCCATTCAAATTTCCTTTTCCATATGTCTTAAAAGATAATTTGTCATCCATTAAATAATTTGAACACTTTAATTTCAAGAAGTAGTGAGACTTGTCTTCAAGAATATAAGAGAAGATTTTATTTTGGGTACCGCAGGGAGGGAACAGAGCTAGGGTTTAGAACAGGAAGTAACAGGAGGAGCGAGCTGGTAACAATGGAGGGACCAGGAGGAGGGAAATCCACTCCCTCCTACAGCAACGTCATATCAAATAGAAGTAGGGAAACGAGTTTGACAGATTCAGGAAACCCTTGGAGACCGAAAAAAAGAAGACAAACTCAGCGGAACTAGAAAGCAGCAAAGTTGATGAACAGGAAGCAACTCACGGGGTGGTCAGAAGGGAGGAGAGACTAAAGGATAGTAGTCAGAAAAATGTGTACAAATCTACAGCAAGACATTATAAGCCCAAGTCAACCATCAAACCCCGGGTGGTTCTGAATGATCCTGCACTGCAGGAGCACAGAGATCACATGGCGACTTATGCTATTAAATGCAAATTTATGGGTATATGGCCCACAGAGAAGAATCTGTACTCATGGATAAGAAACAACTAGAAACCAAAGGGAGATATAACTCTGCATCTAGGGTCCAAGGGTTTCTTCAGAATGGTTTTCACTAGCCTAGAGGACAAAGATAGAGTGTTTGAAGGAAGACCTTATTTCTATGCTGCTATAGGACTATATATGCGACCCTGGGTAATGAACTTTGTCCTGGAATGAGAAACGTTCACATCGGTCCCGATATGGATAGGACTTTACTCCCTACCTCTATATTATTGGTTGCCTGAATCCTTAAAAGCTATAGGAAATAAATTAGGACATTTTCTAAAAGTATCAGAGGTAACTCTGCGAGGAAAATATACTTCCTTTGCACGAATATGTGTGGAAATGGATCTATCGGGAGCACTCCCGGAAGAAGTTGTCATAGAAGTTTATGATGAGGAATGAGTACAGGTGGTGGACTATGAACATGTCCATTTTAGATGTCGGAAATGTCATGAACATGGGCACCTATTTAGAGACTACCCATAAAATAGAAGGGAGGATAATCCGAGAACCAACCCAGGAAAATATCCTGAAGGATTCACCAAGATGGGAGGTAGAGGGAAAGGAGGAGGAAGAAAGTATAGAAAAAACAGAATGAAAATAAGCTATCAAGTAGCAACATCTTTGAAATTTTAGAAGAAGAAGGGGGAACATTGGAAAGGTCGTTACACTAGACAACCATCCTATAGAAAAGGAAAAGGAGGACAACATGGAAATAATACAGGAAAATAGTGAACAACAGGAAACCATACCAAACAACATGGAACTAAGCAGGGACCAGGAGATGACCCCAAGTGAAGTTGGAACAAAGGACCAAGAATTACATGATATTCTTAAGAGGGAGAGTCTTGATCTAGAAAAATTCTTAAACCAGGAAACCAACAAAGGGATAGACTCCCTACCACAAGAGGAGTTTGACAGAGTACAACAGCTCTTCCTCTGGAGATCTCAGACAAAAGTCTCAGGAATCAAAATAATCCATGAAAGCCAAGACCATAGAGAGGTCAAATCAATGGAGGAAATATCAGGACACTCGGCCAAAAACCCGAGTAGGAAAAGAGGAAGAAAAAGACAAAATGAGCTGCTAACAGAGTGTGGAAAGCTCATGATCAACTCAAGTAAGATGAAAGATCTCACCAGTTACTCATTCAAAAACCCATCATTATGAAGCTCACAACCTAGAATATCAGGGTCTAGGAAGTAAAAGGAAACAGAGGAATCTCAGTAACAGATTAAAAGAAGAAAACCCAGATATGGTGTTCATATAGGAAACAAAATGTTCCATAGATAAAGTCCAGGAGATACATTACAAATGGCTCAATAAATATGAACACCTAGAAATCAAAGCCAATAACACAGTGAGTGGGATTCTTACTCTTTGGAATACTCATAAATTTGGCATTCTAGATGTGGAAGCATCCAAGAACTACCTTTCAATGGTTATCCAACCTTTGGGTGACAAGGAAATCTATATGGGCACAAATGTCTATGGTCCTCAAAAATCTGAAGACAAACTCAAGCTTCTCACCTCATAAGGGGAGCTAACGGAGAGACACCCAGTAATTCCGTTGATTCTGGGTGGAGATTTCAACATGATCAAATCTCTCACAAAAAAAAAAAGGAGGAATTACAGTAATAGGAAGAGACTCTATTTACTTCCAGAACTTCCTAATCAACTTGAGGCTAGTGGACTTAGAAGCAGCAAATGGAACCTTCACATGGAACAATAAGAGGGGAGGAGCTTCCCAAGTTGCCTCAAAACTAGATAGATTCATCATCTTAGAGAACCTCTTCCTCTCTGGACCTAACTTGAATGCTTTTATCCTTCCTTTTGGAGGGTTGGACCACTGTTTGATTCAGCTAGAAGCTTCTTTTTATTGGCACTCCAAGGAACAGACCTTTCAGGTTCGAAAATGTTTGGCTCACTCACCTTGACTTCATCTCCAATATTTATAAGTGGTGGAAGGAAGACTTACCCGTTCAAGGCACGAAAATGTTCATTCTGCAACAGAGACTCAAACACATTAAGGTCAAACTCAAAGATTGGAACAAAAGTGAGTTTGGCAATATTTTTAAAGCCAAAAGATAAGTGGAACAAAAGCTATAGAAAATTAACCAAATTCTTATCAAGGAAGGCTTTACTGAGGATAGGAAATTGCAAGCTGACTCTCTCCAACAAGATTTTGACATCATATGTTAGCAGGAAGAAATCTTCCAGAAGCAGAAATCAAGACTGGAATAGCTTAAAGAAGGAGAAAGAAATACAAGGTTTCTCCACAAATCAACCATGGAACATCGGGCTCATAATCGAATCACAAAGCTCATAGATCCTCAAGGGAAAGAGCTAAGCACACACAAATATATGGAATCTATTATGGTACAACATTTTCAAAATATAGCAGAGGATCCTATCTTAGATAGATCGCTAGCTATTAAAAGATTTACGCAGCATATTCCAAAACTGGTGACCAAGGAAGATAATTATAATCTCAACAGACCAGTGACAAAAGAGGAGGTAAAAGAAGTAATAAATGAGATGCACAATGGGAAAGCTCCTGGACCGGATGGTTTCAACGTTGACTTCTTCGAGGCAGGCTGGGAGATAGTCAAACATGACATACTGGAGGTGGTGGAGGATTCAAGAATTTCAAAAAAAATCCTAAAAGTGCTTAATACCTCCTTTATAGCCCTAATTCCTAAACATGATAAAGAAATGACTCCAGATCGATTCAGACCCAAGCCCCTTCTTCCAACTCTCATGTCGGAGGAGCAAACTAGATATGTGGAAGGAAAATTCTCAATACATCATTCAAGCTCATGAAATAGTGCACTCTCTCAAGAATAATAAGCAAGCAAGGATGATCATACAACTGGACCTAGAGAAAGCTTATGACAAACTAAGTTGGTCATACATCAAAGAAGTTCTAATAGCATATGGCTTTGACCAAAATTGGATAAGATGGGTTATGGATTTGGTAACATCTGCTATCTTTTCTATCCTTCTCAATGGTTCTCCATCCAGATCCTTTCGGCCCTTGAGAGGTCTTAGGCAAGAGATCTGCTCTCTCCCTTTCTCTTTATCCTTATGATGGAAGGATTAGGTAAAGTGATCATTTTTACCAAAAGGGAAGGCACAATCCAGGGTCTCAAGCTCACCCAGGACGAAGACTCTCTGACTCATCAGCAATTTGTAGATGACACCATGTTATAAGGCATACCAACGGTCAAAGAAGCCAAATCTTACAAAAAAATTCTACAATATTTTGCTTTGGCAGCTGGTACAGACGTAAGTCTCTCAAAATCTAAAGTATTTTTTTTTCAATACAAATATTGCCATTCAGAGAAACCTCTCCATAATTCTTATCTTTCAGAGAGACCATCTTCCCTCCAAATATCTAGGAATACCTCTCACTGACAAACCTATGAGCAAGCAAGTTTGGGAGCCATTGATTAATAAACTGAAGGACAAAATCAACAAATGGACAAGTAGATCTTTAAATCTTGCTAGCAGGCTCGTTCTCACAAAAGCGGTCCTGCAATCTATTCCAATATATATGTTTTCGGCTCTTCATGTCCCTAGAGGAGTAGCCCAACAAATCAGGAACATGCAAAGAGATTTTCTTTGGGGAAAAGGGGAGGAAAAATGGAAATGGGCTCTGGTAGCTTGGGACAAACTTTGCAAACCCAAACCTCATGGGGGTCTAGGTCTCCATGACCTGGAAACTCTCAAAAAAGTTTTGGGGGCCAAATTTTGGTGGAGATGGTTGAAGGAATCAAGCAACCCATGGGCCAAGCTCTGGAAACAAAAATATGCAAAGGACTGCCATGAATAGGACCTGATCAGAATGACTGGACATATCAGAGACTCCCATATTTGGAACAATGCTTGGGAGAATAGAGCTTTAGTTTAGAAACATAGCTTCTGGGAGATTGGAAATGGGAACCTTGTCTAGTTTTGGGAGGATAACTGGCAGCAGGAACCCAACTTAAGTAGAGAAGGACTGGATATTCTCAAAGAGGAAACTGTCAACAAAGGACTAAAAAAGGTCATTGACTTTTGGGATAAGACAAGGAACAATGACAAATGGAGAACATGGAAAGTACTAGTTTACAGTGAAGAGACTCCTCTGAAGACCCAGGTTGAAGCACTTGCTACAATCCTAGAAAAGAGGAAAATTTTGATCTCTACTTTCACAGATCAACTTAGATGGGGAAGAGGCAGTGAGGGAAACTTCAACCTCAAAGAAGCCAAAGAAATTGTTGTTGGTTATAATTTTTCAAACTCGGATAAGATTTGGAAGGACCTATGGAAGCACCCTCACTGGATGAAAATCAAGCTGTTTATGTGGATGGTTCATCACAAAAAGATTATGACTTGGGAAAATCTTAGAAAAAAAGGTTTTGCGGGACCATCCAAATGCCAGTTATGTGGTATCCAGGAAGAAACGAGGGATCACCTTCTCAACCTCTGTACATTCACCTCAACCTTATGGAATTTGGTTGCCTCTATCTTCAGGCAAACTGACAGGGATGAAAACGACATCTCCAAAACCTTAAAGAATTGGAAGAAAAAACTTTCTGAGAATGAGACAGTCAACACAGCCTGGACATTGATACCAGGTTTTTTAATATGGAATGTTTGGAAAGAATGCAATAACAGAATTTTCAATGATAAATCTAGCCCACCCCAAAACATAATAGCTCAGCACCTAAGGCAACTCGAAGAAACTACAAATACCATTCAGAAGCAACCTCCTGAGAATCCTCCACCACACCAGGAGGCTCGCATTCTTCTGCTTTTGGGCCTACAGAAGTTGGTCCCCCAGGGCACAATCCAGATTGCAACGCACTCTACAATGAGGTAGGATTACTGGCAACCACCCCCCTGGCTACTTGAAATTCAATACAGACAGAGCCTTGAAAGGAAACCTAGGGGTTGCGGGTTATGGAGGAGCTATAAGAGATGACAAGGGGAATATTATAGTCATCTTCCACAGTCATTTAGGGAATGCTACCAACAACATGGCAGAACTAATGGCCATAGAGCAGTGCTTAGAGATACTAAGAGATCTCAATATGACGAACTCCATAATATAAATTGACTCTAAATTAACAATTAATTCAATAAAAAAATAGCAAATGGCTCTGCACTAGAGAAAGTCTCAAATCACTAGCAACTTTTGCAAGTCTATCATCATATTCAATCGCATCTAAGAATCCTGAGAACCCTAAGTTTTGTACATGTGCGCAGAAATGCCAACAGATTAATGAACCGGTGTTATAGACATTTTTGGGCACTTCAACCCCAATCATAAATGTCCATAAACTGAGGGCTCCTAAGTCCCTAAAAGTGTTTGCTTCATTGCCTAAAGAA
>APFE031401578.1:0-12919 GCA_000404065.3 Pinus taeda
GTGCTCCATTATTGAACCCTTTTGTTTGAGACTTATCAATTGGCTAAAAAAGGTGTTGCTTTTTGTATCCTCATAATGTGCTGTCAATTCTTCCATAAAAATTGCCCAAGTGATAATTTATTTACAAAAGCAAAGCCATTGATACCATACAAACTGATTTGGTTCCAAATATAAAGTTGCAATACGTACCTTTTGTGTGTTTTGCACATTATTGAGATCGAAACATTGCTCCATCTGTAATATCCATGTTGCGGGATCCTTACCATCAAACTTCCTCATATCGATTTTCGGAATATGGTGGGTCTTCAATCCCACATTAGAGTCTAAGAAATCATGATTAACATTTCTTCTGTTCACATCATGAGTTTCCTTTACTACCTTTTCACCATTAGTAAGTATTTCTTGTAGAACATTTGTCAAATCTATCTTCAAATTTGCCATGTCTGTCTTCAAATCTATCTTCAAATCTGCCATGTCTCTCTTCAAATCTGTCTACAAATCTATCTTCAAATCGTCCATCTTAGCTTCCATGTCCTTTATCTTAGATTCCACACCATTTATCTTAGCTTCTGTTAGCTTTTGTGAGAGTGACATTTGTTGCACTTGTTCTTGTAATTTTGATATATCATGTAGCATTTTTTCCTCTTCTTCAATGAGTCATGCCTAGAGCTTTCAGGTTTCTTACTAGGTGTTTGCATTTTCTTTCCTCGGGGCATCAGTTACTGATAATAATGCTCTACTATGCCCTTTGAATTCCTTCAAAATAAATTTTCAAACCAAGCTTAAGCAAAAATTTAAAAAAATCTACACACCCTTTTTCACTTGTAGGAGCTTCATATTGCCTCTGATGTATCTCTGTATTTTCTGATAATCTAGATCTGAAATTGTGACCTGCAGTAGCCGTCCGTGTCCTCTTTCCAATACGACTAGTCTGACCCAAATTGGATTCTCCAAGGAAGAGTTATCCGAAATCTCCCATAGTGACTTGATTATAGGCTAGTTCAGTACAATGAACTTGTACGAGGTGCCACGAGTCACTGTTTCGACCTTTGGCTCTGAAAAATACCTACAAGAAAGGACAATCCATCCTCTTTCTGTAACTTCTAATGAAATTTCAATCCGATGCTCAGAGAGAAAGTTATGATGATTTTCCCCAGGTCACCTGTTTGGAATGTAGTTTAGGAGTCTGCAAAAAGACCAACTTCCTTAGATCATATCTCCGCAAATATAGCCCGAAAAGCTCTAAAATTTGGACCCGAGGTTCAGCGTGATTTCTTCTCAATTTTTTTTTTTAAGCTTCTAAAACATCGCAGAAAAAAATGTTATAGCGAAAATGCCACGATGACCTATTTGGAGCACCGAAACCTTAGAATCCAAAGCTCGCATACCAAATGTTATGAAACCAGCTCAAGAAAAGATAGAAAAGATAGATCAATGCCTTAGAATTCAGCCTCTTTGAGGGGGAAACCTCCTTTACATTACATAAATGAAAAATTCTTAGATGATTCAAATGACAAAACCTCCTTTCTATATATAGGAGTCTAAGGAGTCACAATATAACCCAACTGACCTAACAATAATAATATAAAGCCACAAAAATAACAATAGAGGGATTCTATGGGGGACAATAATAACAATATGGGGATAATAGGGGCATAAAAATATTAATAAGGGATGCAACTACAATAGTAATGGGATAATCACTAGTATTATAGGGACCCAACATTGGATTAACGGGGAATTTGGCCCAACAATGGTCTCACTTCGTCCAATGTCTCAAAAATACTGGTATTTACCGCTATCTTGGTGGGGAATCCCTCACTTGGGTGGGAAAGCTCATACACCACTCTGTGGTAGTATTTGATTGTTATAATTTTTTCTCACATATTAATACTTCTCACTCTCCTCGGTCTTAGTTTCTCCCTATCTGGAAATCCTGCACTCTTTCAAAATTATACTTTTCTGTTGGTTGGCTTGGAGAAATCGTATCCTTACTTTGGACAACTTATGTAAATGAGGCCTCTCTGAACCAGGCTGCTGCACTAATTGGTAATCCATCTCCTCATTCACTATAAAGTTGCTTTATACATTTTGTTTATTTTATTGTCTTTTTGTAGGTTGCCCTCCACCACGTTTCTGTTTATCAAACATTGTTTGAGATGGGGAGCATCCAGGGTGGGTCTTCAAGGCTACATCCCACTATTCACTTTCTGGAAGATTTGGAAAGCCTACAACCACAAAATTTCCTTTGGGGTTTTGATTAGCACTCACTCCATTGTTTCAAAGGTCCTCTCATGGCTAGACTATATGTCTTTGTAGTATGTGGAAATTCAAGACATGTCTAGAAGATTCACTTTGCCACACATAATTTTATTGGCTGGATATTTTGATGGTGCTTCCCAGTGGGGTCTTTGTGGATGTGGGGCTTAGCTCCATATTGATGCACTCCCATATTACAATCTACATTGGAAGGGTGGGATGGGCTCAATACCAGAGTTGAGATAATTTATTTTTGGGTACTACTTTGGTTTTCACTATCAAATAATATCCTAAACATAAACAAATATGGGGATTCTAAGACCATCATTGATGGCTTCTTGGGCAGATCGACATTCGATCCACCAGACCTTCGGGGGCGGTGAGAATGGATCAGGGACATGATGCATCAATTTTAGAGCTTCACGATCACCCACATCTACAAGAAGTCCAATTAAGTTGTGTATTCTTTGTCCAAGATGGACATTTAGGATCCAGATGGATTCATGTATTTCTCTTTTTTTACTATAGGAAACATCTCAGAAGATGGAAATATTTCCATTATGTAGTGGCGTTTTTTGTTTTATAGTATTCTCCAACATACCTTTTATCTAGATATTCTCGTTGTTTTAAATTCGGTAGCATTCTTTGAGGAAAATTCTCACTATTTTGAAAATCTACTCTATAGGAAGTATTTAAGTTTTAAATAGCTGGTTGATGCATTTACAATGGATGGTGGTCTTTTATAACATATGTTACCTGTAAGATGTAACTGGTTTGATTCAAATAATAATATATCGGTTAGTTTTTTTTCCTCTAAAAAAAAACATAATTAAAGTGTCTGGAAATAAAAAACTATATAATAAAAATAAAATATAATTATAATAACCAAAATATTGTTATAAAACCAACTCAAAAAATAAAGAAGAGATGGATCAACGACTTCAAAATAAGCCTCTTCGAGGGGGCAAACTCCTTTACATTACACAAATGAAAATTTCATGGATGATACAAATGACAAGGCCTCCTTTCTATATATACGAGTCTAATGGGTCACAATATAATTAGAGCCAACATATCAATAATATTATAAGGGCACAACAATAACAATAGTGTGCGTCTATGGGGCACAATAATAATAATAATATGGGGACTACATGGGCATAAAAATACAATAAGGGGGGGTGCACTAATAATGATAAGGGGCTACACTAGTAGTATAGGGATCTAACATGCCCATCTCCTTCAAAAAGTGTTATCCTCAATTCTTGAATAGTTATGGATGCTTCTGTATAAAATTATCATCCTCCCATGTGAAATATTCAGCAGGTAAGTTCTTCCACTTGATGAGATACTCTGAAATTGATCGATTTCATAGTTGTTGGGTTCTTGTTTCCATGGTTGCTTAAGGTTCCACTATGATTTTTCCTTCCTTGTCAAGTTCCAACAATATTTTTTGAGCTGGCAGCTTGTCACCTATAGCCTTCTTTAAGAATGGAACATGGAAAACTAGATGTGCTCAAGAAGATGCAGGAAGTTCTGATTTGTATGCCATAGTACCAATCTCTTGCAACACCGTGTAAGGACCATAATACTTTGGTGATAATTTATTATCCTTCTTACCTTTCTCGAGGGACAATTGTTTGTATGGTTGTAGCCATAAAAATACCCAGTAACCTACATCAGAACTTCTCTTGCTGTGATGTTGATCTGCTTGTTGTTTCATTTGATTTTGCACGAAAGTGAGGTTATCCTTTAAGAGTTGAGGAACTTCTTGTTGATTCTTGATGTGATCTTCCATTTCTTGAACCTTATAATTTTCTCTTAAATATGATGTGATGGATGGTGTATGATATCCATAAAGTGTCATAAATGGGGTCATTTTTGTTGAAGCATTATACCACAATTCAACCAGAGGTAACCACTTGGACCCATTTTGTTTGTTTATTAGATACAAAGCAAAAAATATATCCTCCTAAACATTTCTTCACTATCTACATGTGTCCATCTATCTTGAGAGTTTGAGGAGTGGTAATTCCTGCCAATGCACTATAAGATATGGTTGGATTTATTTATTCTTCTCTGGGGCTGGTTCCTGGTGTATATCCTCTTGTTTTGACGTTTCTTGATCCTTTTCTTCCTCCTCTTCAAAATCCATGCAAAATAATTTCTTCTCACCACACTTTTGACCTTCAATGTATTTTCTATCACAACTATAACAAAGCTTGTTTTCTCTTTTTTCTTCCAATTGTTGTGGTGTCAACCTTGTAGGTTGTGGAAGGCTAGGAGAAACAACACTTCTATATTTATAGTTGTGAGTGGTAGGATTCCTTGTTGCCATAATTTTTCTTTCAATTTTTGTTTCCAACCTGAATGCCTTCTGCAATGAATAAGGTTCCCAAATATGAACCTCATGTTGAATGTTATCCTTTAAAGTCCCTACGAGGACATCAATCCCCTACTTCTATGGAATATCATTTAAGCTTATATTCAAATTTTGGAAGTCCTCAAAGTGCTCTACCTTTGAACCCTTTTGTTTGAGACTTATTAATTGGCTAAAGAAAGTGATTCTCTTTGTATCCTCATAATGTGCTATCATTTCCTCCGTGAAAATTGACGAGGTGATAAGTGTTTTACAAGAACAAAGCCCTCTATACCATACAAACTTATTTGGTTCTAAATATAAAGATGCAATACGTATATTTTATAACAGATTCACACAATGTAGATTAAAATATTTCTCCATCTATAGTATCCAAGCTACCATATCCTTGGAATCAAAATTCCCCATGTCTCTTTTTCTTGCTTTTAGGAGCTCGATCTTGAAACGATTGTAACTTTGTAATTTTGGATGTCCAAGTTCTGAAATTTTGTCTTGTGGTATCCCTTTGAGTCCTCTTCATAACCCCATAAGTCTGATTGAGATTGGATTGATCAAGAAAGTGTTACGCCCAATATCCCTCGATGACCTGATTATAGTCTAGTTCAGTAGAGTGAACTTGTACAAAGTTCCACGTGTCACTTTTTTATGTTCGGCCCTGAAAATGATACCCAATAAACTAAAGTCTATCCTCTTTCTATCACTTGTTATGAAATTTGAATCCAATGCTTGGAGACAAATTTATGACATTTTTCCCAAGGTCACCTATTTGAAATGGAATTTGGGAGCCTTCGAAAACCCTAAATTCATTGGTTCATATCTCCAAAATTACAGCGAGAAACAGTTTGAAATTCAGACACAATTTTCATCACAATTTCGTCTCAAATGGGTTGTTTTATAAGCTTTTGAAGCTTTGTAGAAAAACCATTATAGCGAAAATTCGACGATGGCCTATTTGAAGCAGCGAAACCCTAGAATCCAAACCTTTGATATGAAATGTTGTGAAATCATCTCACAAAATAGAAGAAGAGATAGATCAACAACTTCAAAATAAAACTCTTCGAGGGGGAAAACTCCTTTACATTAAACAAATGAAGAATTCTTGGATGATACAAATGACAAGACCTCCTTCCTATATATAGGAGTCTAAGGGGTCATAATATAATCAGAGCCGACATAACAAAAATATTTGAAGGGCACAACAATAACGATAGTGGGCTTCTATGGGGCACAATAATAACAATATGTGGACTACATGAGCACAAAATTACAATAAGGGGGTTGCAATAATAACAATAAGGGGCTACACTTGTAGTATATGGACCTAACAAATATAAATAAAATCCTATATTGAATTCAAATCTATAGAAGTTAATATAAAAACTATTTCATGTTAATAAAAGAACTTCATTCGAGTTACATGGTACGAAAACCATAAAACTAGATAAGTAGTAAATTAAAGGAAAATCAAACCAATGAATTGTGAAAACTCCCCTGAGTTAATGCATCATCAGGTACTATAGTAGAGGTTGTTAAATCGATTCATAAAGAATTATGCACCTATAAAACTAAACTAAATTTTATAGTTGTTATCATGTCAAACTGGCTGGTTAAGGATGTCGTGAATATGTAAAAACATGCTTTGAATGCCCTCTTTTGTTCCTCATTTTGGTCTCATTAATTATGTTTGGTGAATTTCATTTCAACTGCAATGAATATGTACAAAATTATTTATCACCAATAACAAAAGCAAGATATCCCATTTAGACTCTAGGAAGATGGGCCAAAAAATAGCAACACAAAAATAAGTAAATCAGAGAAGAATACATTAATTTGTGTAGTTCAGATAGGATTTCTAGTCTCAGGTGGTGTCGATGAGGCTAGAAACATAGATGAATTAATTATCTCCAATACCCAAAAAATGTTTCTAAGAAAAATTGTCCTATTTAGATTTAATTAGGAAATTTAATTATTTTCCTTAGTTTAGCCTCCAAAAAGTGGTTAATTGATTTTGATTAATTGAGGCAAATTGATTTTCTCTAATAGCTTCTAGAGAAGTGATTGAATGAAGTCAAGATGATCTTATCCATCGATTTTGAATAGATCATGGCCATCGATTACTTAAAGAAAAATTATAAGAGGATAGTTATGGGACTTTTGGAGATAGAGTGATTTGCAGTGATAATAAGAGCACAATGATAGTGTGGGAGACACCAGTAATAAGGTTTCAACAAGAGAAATTGAGGATATAATTTCCGAAAAAATTCTTCACGCAGATTCCAGTTTTTTTAGAGATTGAAAGAGGTTGAATTATTTCTACAAAGATAGGTCTCATTAGAAAGTGTCAGTTTCTGGAGCTACATATTAATTTCCAGTTGCTAGAGACAAATACCAGAGGAATTTCAAGTGGCTTTAGCGAGATGTTGAAGAAAGTGCGAGTTGCATAGAGAGTTCGCTTTGATTAGTAGAAGTTAAGGAAAAATATTGCCAAAGCTTTGCCAATAAGAGGCAAGCAATTTATGTAGTCCTTGAATTGTTGAAGAATAATAAAGCCCTCATCTATAGAACTAGTTTTCCCCACACTGGGGTTTTTCCAAGGAAAATTTATCTAAAAATATCGGTGTCTATTATTTTTTGTGTGTGATATTTTTCTTACTCCTGTGATTTAATTTTGGTGAAGTTGCAAGATTGTTCTATAAAGTATCTGTCGTATATGATTTACATAATAAGAATAATATTTTAATAATAAGTGAATAATAACCAGATTAACTGTAAAATTTACAAAATTCACATGGTATCAAAGAAGATCTAGGGGCAGAAGAGTCTCTACGTATACAAATGAAGAGAAAATCAAGGGTTTATAAAACCCAGTTAATTTTCTTTATATTGATTTAGGTCTTGCTATATTTCCCAATGTTGTTTTTTTTAAAATCACTTTATCGGGATTGAGAGATTGGGAGAAATTGTATGGTGCCTCTAATTTTTATGCCTAGAAAGATATAATTTCTTTTTTACTAGAAGAAATTGGTATTAAGGAATATGCGGCCAACATTGTAGTTGTACCTATAGGTCCAACACAACTTCTTGCATATAAGAAGTAATATACCAAAGCAAGGAGTATAGTTATTAATGGCGTTAAGGATCATATTGTTCCACATATCATAAATTTGGATACAGCGAATAAAATGTGTGATGCGATTACACATTTCTTCTAGGATGCTACCACTAATAGGTAGTCGATTCTTAGAGAGAAACTGAGAAATACCCAAATGAATAAGGGAGAACGCATTGTGATTTACCTCACTAGAGTTTGAATTTTCAAGGATGAATTAGAAACGACTGGAGAAAAACCATATGATGAAGAGTTTGTGAAAATAGCCTTGAATGGGTTTACTAAGTAGTGGTATGTATTCATTCACATCATCAACGGACAAGACACCTTCCTAAGTTGGGATTGGCTATGGAAGGATTTCACTCCGGGGGATCTTAGAATAAGTCTTTTCAGTGGGAACAATAATAAGCATCAAAAAAGTGAGGAGAAATGGGAAAATGTGGCCCTAGCATGAAAATGGAAGGTGAAGAAGGGTTCTAGTAAAGGTCCTAACCCAAAAAAGTGAGAAGAAGAAGAATGACGTTTTTAAGGTCAAATGATACAACTGTCATGAGTTTGGCCACTGTGTCAAAAATTTCCTACAAATGATGAAAAGCTAAAATAAGGACAAGCAGAAGATGAAGGCCTCTATGAATGCAAATGAGTTCTCTAGTAGGATGAAACAAGAGCTTGCAATCATAGCTTGCATGACTAGCTCAACCTCTCAAGGTGTTTGGTATATAGATAGTGGGTGATCATTCGATATGACATGAGTTAGGGATTAATTATCCAATTACCAGGAGGTCATTAAATTAAAGATTTAGATGGGGAACAATTCTAAGTACAATGGGAGGCTGGCACATTGATTCCCATTCATGATGTGTTGCGTGCGCTAGGTTTGGTCATGAGCCTGATTTGTGTATCTATCCTTTAGGATAAATGGTACTATGTACTCTTTAAGGGGGCATAGATGTTGATGAAGAATAAGGATTAGAAATAACCCATAGATATTGAAGTTAGGAGAAAAGACTTCATAGTTTGCAGTTTGATACTCCTAAGGCACTAGTGAGAAATAATGATCTTAGAGAAAAGGGAAAACTATGGCATAGGAAGATGGGCCATATTCATCATGGAGCATTTAAATTTCTTCAAGAGATAGTGGAAGGTGTTCCAGAAGTGACCGTAGAGTATGGTGATGTATGTAAGGGATATGTGTTGGGGAAGTTTGCGAAAGAAACTTTTCCAAGGATTGACACTAGATGCAAGGGTTGTAACACCCCACCCTACATTTACCTACTTTTACAAGATCACCTGGGTAAACATGAGCAAAAAGATACTAAGGATGAACTAACATCCAATTTCTCGTTATGGAGTTGGGGTCTACCATCCTAAACTTACTGCAACCGTCTAGGGACATGTAATCACCCATACATTAGACCAATTACACTAGTGACCATTCCCTTGACTAGAAAATTTTTTTTCCACTTTACCTCATAGTCACACCCATGTAGGCCTGTGCATAAGATTAGAAAGCTCCAGCCACATGTGCACAACTCACACTCCATGTGGCTACAACTAAAATTTCTAGGATTTGAGAGTGTGACTAGAAACATTGATCCGTATTTTAGGACCAGTTCTAAGACAACTACCAAGAACTACCCAAAATCCTTCATAATCAACTTAATCACCTACAAGTGTCATAACTCACTATTCTTTACTCATTCTCTTCTTAAACATAACAAGTACATGAAAGTCATTTAGAAAAACACTTGGTAAACATACAATCTACAGATCATGATTCAATATGTGTCCATTGTATCATTAATTCCATCACAAAACCATTTGGAAGGTTTATTTCCCTCTCTTGCCAGCTGCATAAAACACATATTAGCTCATGCATTAAAATATATAACTAAGAGTCTATCAACCTAGATTAGATCCACAAGAAGGCCACATCACATAATGATAAACATACGATGCTTATAATCAACATTTAACGAGAGAGAGAGACCATGACAAACCAGTCATAAAATCACCACAATAATTAACAGATGTGCTCAATGATCACCATAACAAAATAACTCATATTAAAATATGAAAATTGTATGTTTTAACCCCACAGAGAAATTACCCGCATATAAATTCTACAAACAGGAAATAAACAAAGGTGAGAGCATAACACATAAAACAAATATACATAGAGATTTTCCCCTGGATCCAAAAAACTGGGACTACCAGATTAATTTTTTGTTATGTTCCTTTCAATGTTACAATATAATATATACATGCCGAATCATCGATAAACCCCAATCCATTAACCCTGGATTAGAATATAACCTTGGTTCCCTTGACCGGATCTACAAAATACCATGGACCGAAAACCATCTCGCCCAAAACCATGTGCGAAATCCATGCACAAAACCATAGGTAGGTCCACCCACCTAATATAGGGCCCAAAAAAAAATTCCCAAGGTGTTGCCCCAGACTCCGTAGAGGGGGGCTTCCGTGCCCCTTAAAGCCCCCAACAGGGGGGGCTACCACCCTCCCATGTGATCCCCCCACTGCGCCTGACTAGTTGTGGAAAGAATATAACGCAACCCAACATTCTCCCACCTGTTATTTTCTTTCCATAGGGGGCATAGGAGATCTTAGTCATTGATACAACCCTACAACGCCCATTGTTTCTCTACACCAAGAGAACTTCTTAGAGTTCACAAACTTTGTCAATGCATCTATAGTATTCTTCAAAGTGTCCACCTTTACTAGCAACACCTTTTTGTCTTCTACCATATCCCTCACAAAAGTGATACTGAACATCAATGTCCTTTGTCTTTGAATGATAAGAAGGGTTCTTTGCCAAGAAAATTGTACTTTGGCTATCAAATTCTATCCTTATAACTCGATGTACTAACCCCATACTTGAACACAATCTCTGCAACCAAACTGCTTCCTTGGTTGCATAAGTGGCTACCATGTATTTTGCCTCTGTAGTTAACAGTGCCACTATAGATTGTCTCTTACTCATCCAAATGATTGCACGTTCAAATTAGTTAAACACATACCCACTTGTAGATCTTCTCTAATCCAGATCTCCAGCCCAGTCTACATCACCAAAGCCATGGATGTCCAAAAATATGTCTAATCCTGGTCTTCCTTGGTAGCAAAAACCATTATCACTAGTGCCATGCAAATACCTAAAATCCCGCTTCACTGTTGTCCAATGATCCTTTCCTGGTTTTGACATAAACCTGCTCAACACTCCCATTGCATGTGCAATGTTTGGTCTAGTATAGACCATTTCATATATCAGGCTACTGACTGCACTTGTATATGGAACACGTGACATGTCATCTTCCTCTTCTTGTGTTTTTGGACACTGTTCAGCAGATAAGTTTACACCTACAGGAATAGGAACCTTCACCCGTTTACTATCCTGCATATTTAACCTCTGCAGTATTCTCTCAACATACTTCCTCTGGTTTAACCAAAACTTCCTCTTTTCCCAGTCTCATTTGATTTCCATGCCCAAAAAATAGTTTGCAACACCAAGATCTTTCATGTCGAATTTGGAGGACAATTGGGTCTTCAAATCCTGGATAATTTCTTTGTCATTTCCAACCAGCAACATATCATCCACATACAAGAGAAGATAAATAACACAGTCACCAATTAATTTAAAATATACACAGTGATCTGCTTTGCGTCTATTGAAGTGAAGTCCCTATATAAATGTATCCAATTGTTGATACCACATCCTTGGTGTTTGCTTTAGCCCATACAAAGATTTTTTAACTTGCATATCAGTTCTTTCTTACTCTTCGCCGCAAAGCCTTTAGGTTTCTTCATTTAGATCTCTTCTTCCAGATCCCCGTGAAGAAATGTTGTCCTCACATCCATCTATTCTACCTCAAAATCAAAAGCAAAAACAATAGATAAAAGTAATCTAATAGAATCTACCTTGGCAACAGGAGAAAAAATATCACCAAAATCAATTGCCGACACGTGGGAATAACCTTTTTCTACAAACTGGGTTTTGTATTTCTCCACCTTTCCTTCCGCATTCATCTTCTTCTTGAACACTCATTTTCTGCCAATGGGTTTCCTTCCAGCCGGAAACTCCACCAGATCCCAAGCCTAATTTTTGTGCAAAGATGCCATTTCATCAACCATGGCCTCTTTCCAGAGTTTTACATCCTCTGAATATACTACTTCCTTCACAGTTTTGGGATCATCATCAGTAATAGATAAAGAAAAATTTGAACAGAAAGAAGATGGACTATACCTTTCTGGCTACCTTCTTTCTCGAACCAATCTTCTCACAACCATATTTTGTGGATCTTCCTCTTTTGATTCCTCTTATGCTGTAGAGTCTGATTCTTCATCCTTTATCTCAAACTCTATCTTCTCAAGTTCCTTTGGTAGGACTTCATGTTTAATAACATCTTTCACCTCTATAAGAACCACATCTCGGTTGTACACAACATTCCTTGTTACTGCGTTCGAAAGCTTATAACCTTTTAAACCATCTTATACCCAATAAAGATGAACTTTTCAGATTTACTATCCAACTTTGTTCTTTTCTCCTTTGGAACATGTACATATGCATCACATCCAAATATCCTCAGATGTGAAAGAGAAGGTTTTTTACCAGTCCATACGTCTTGTGGAGTCTTATCCTCCAACACTAATGAAGGTGATCTGTTGACCAGGTAACATTCAGTCTCCACCGCCTCTGCCCAGAATTCCTGTCCTAACCCAGCACCACTGAGCATGCTTCTTGCCCTTTCCATCAACGTCTTGTTCATTCTTTCTGCAGCTCCATTTTTCTCAGGTGTGTATGGAGTAGTCTTCTATCGTGCTATACCACACTTCTTACAGAACTCTTCAAATTCCTTACTGCAAAACTCTTCACTGTTATCTATCCTCAGCACCATTATCTTCTTCTCTATTTGGTTTTCCACCAGAGCCTTAAATTCTTTAAACTTGTCAAAGACTTCAAATTTCTTCTTAAGGAAATATATCCATGTATTCCTTGAGAAGTCATCTATAAAGGATACATAGTACATAGACTTACACAGTGATGGAACCTTCACAGGTCCAAACACATCACTGTGCACAAGTTCTAATATCTATTTCGCCCTCTTACCATTAGAGGGGAAACTCACCTGATTCTGCTTCCCATATACACAATT
>APFE031401579.1:0-28565 GCA_000404065.3 Pinus taeda
TAAAGGGAGGGATATTACAGATTTCTCAACAATATTGCACCATCCTTCTACTCATTCTTCTCTTTTCCACTAGAGATTACACTATATTATATGTCATTACATACACTTAATTGTTAGTTAAATCTGGCATTAGTATTCATTGCCTTGGTTTATCTTCTTGCTGAAGTTATTCACTAAATTAGATTTAAAACTAGTAAAAAGAACAAACATGGAAGCATACTTGTAAGGGTAGTACTCATATCAACTATAAATCCAAAGAAAATCTACACATGTAATGGCTAAAATGTCATTCTAAATTTTGTATGTGGGTTTCTTTGGGTCCAATGTTGAGCTTTAGCTCTAATCACTGTGTATCAAAGATATAAATCTTATTGCTCAAGACCCATTCAATTCAAGTGTTCAACTTGTGCTCTAATACCACTTTTTAACAATCTCTCCCACCCCTTTCAACTATCTCACACTGTAGAAGGTGTTACTTTCCAACTTCACCTGATCTCCATAATTTGTCATGAAGATGAGGTTACAAAAAAAATTCATTTTTCTTGAATTTTATGGAATTAAAATATGATATCACCATCATACCTAGCTCAGTTGATATAAATTTCACCTCAATCTGAGTTGTGGATTGAAAGTTACACCTGTGCAATTTTTTTTCATTTAAAAAGTGCCAAGTTGGCATTGGGTCGCCATGTCCACCCACATGGCCTCCACCTACCTTATGTGGCATAGCCAAGTCATCATCCTGGAGTTCACAAAGAATCCATGCGGTCATGGGCTAGGTGATCTTGAGTATTGAATTTTCAACATGGGCTCCAGCCAAAGGTCGAGACCCACCGCTCGACGTGGAGCCCAAGCCATGCACCATATTGACCTCGGGTCTCGTGGTTACTCTTGTGCTTAACTTCACATTATCCTAGTGGCCCAAAGGCCCATGACCTTAGTGGTGTTAGGATATTTCGACACATAGGAAATAGTTAAGTTCAACTTGGTCTAGTATAGAGTTAGGTATAGAGTTAGGTAAAGTGTGTTTCTTTACTGTTGTACATTTTGTAACTTACAATCCGACGGTCACGATATGTAGTGATCCGATGGTTCATTCTCTCCTCGGTATTACCGACACTTGATCCGTGGCTTGACACCCGATTGGTCCATGAATTCTATTTAAAGCGCATGGAGGGTCCATTTGTAGGTTCACCGTGCATGAGAGAAGCTTATGTAAATTTTCATTCTTTTATTGATAAATTGCCTGTAGTAAGCCACGTGGCGCAGGCACCGTGGAACTGTTTTCCCTCTCTGAGGGTTTTAACCACGTCAAAATACTGGTGTATGAATTGTTGATCTGTTTGTGAGCGGTGTCCTTCTGGTGTTCTGTCTGAGGAAACTTACCTCTGTATATTCCTACATGGGTATCAGAGCTATTTGAGGGCCGCGTCCCGTTTGGTGATCCAAATCTGAATCGGTAGAAACCTGCATGCCAGCGGTCGTTTCCTAGATCTAACTTGTTTCTGACTGCGTTTCCGGGCCGAGAGGACTGCTCTGTTGTGTTCGGAGCATCTGTTCCAGTGAGGAACCCCTTTCGTTTCACGCGAAAAAGGTTTCCGGTAGCCCTATCTGCGTCATTTTTAAGATCTGGAGGTATACAGTCTTTATTTGCAGTTTACTGTTATTTTCTCTCTGCTTATTTCGGTTTCGGTTTATTTAGTTTTTTTTTTAACCGGATTTATACCTTTCATTTCTGCGTATGCTCTTTGCCCTGCGACTCTGTGCGATCTTGGCAAATCAGAAACAAAAAGGAAGGATTTTTTTTTCTCATGCGTATGCTCTTTTCCCTGCACCTTAGTGTGATCTCGGAAAATCAGAAACATTGAGAAAAATATTTAGTTTTTCGGCTAAAGCTAATTTTTTTAAATTATTTAGTTTTTTGGGTAAAGCTAACTTCGAGCCATAAGGTTCGTTTTTCTTTGCATGTCCGTGTTGGGTTTTGTGTTTTGTGTTTTGTAGGGAAAAAGAGGTTTCTCAAGGCAAGCACGCAAACCAAAGCCTCTCTCTCTCTCTCTCTCTCTCTCAAATTTTTGTATAGATCAATTGGTTCAAAGTTATTTTAAGAGAGTAGAGGTCTTGGGTTCAAATCTCCATTTTGTGGGGGCTTTTTTTTTCATTCCCGCACATTCGCGCACTTTGCCGGTGACTTCAACAATGTTTTTTCAAAAAGCCATAACTTCTTCATCCAGAAGCCTTTTTCAGAGCCGTTTTTTTTAAAACAGCCTAATTTTTCGAAATCTATCCATTGGAACACTTACTTTCAGCATCTTCAGCTTCAGTTTTTTTTTAAATGGAAAGTTCATGCCAAGTCATTCTTGACAGTACTAACTACTTCCAATGGGCATCTTACATGGAAGATTTACTTAGAAGTAAAGGTCTCTACAGAATATCCACGGGCCAAGAGAAGAAACCAAAAGATGAAGACAAGGTTGCAAAATGGGAAAATAGACAAGATCAATCACGTGGTTTGATAGGGATGTCTATTTCTCCTTATCTTAGATTCCATATTGCAGAACTTGATACTCCTCATGAAGCATTGGACCAAATCACTAAAGTTTTTGGGATTAAAAATGAAATTAGAGCCCATCAACTTGAAAATGTGTTGCTTACATTGGATCCTAATAATTTTTCTTGCATTGAAGATTTCTTGTCCAAATTCAAGACCCTTAGATATCTCGTGGAAGGTGTTAAGGTTAAGAAAGAAGATAGTAACCTTATTTATTCCATCCTTACTAAGTTGGGACCAACCTACTCTGTATTTGTTTCCACCTTCCATTCTACAAGGGAAGCTTTCATTTGTCAAGGAAAAGACTACAAGGCCCCTTCCTTTGACTTCTTTTGTGATTCTTTAATAAGAGAACAAGAAAAACTCTTACACCTTGGTCTTCTTAATCTTGGAAACTCTTCCAAGAAAGCGTTAGCCGCCCAGTAGCTACCAAATTTAAAGAATCCTAAGAAGTCATATCCTAAAAAGAATGGTCCTAAACCAAACAAGGGTCCTAAGCAAACTCAGTCTCAAAATGAAAAATCATTTCAGCAAAATGATAAGACCAATAAAAACAAATGGAAGAACACTGATAGACATTGTAACTTTTGCAATTGAGATGGCCACTTAGAATCTAAATGCTTTAAGAAGATGGAAGCCTTGGAAGTCGCAATGAAGAAACATAACATCCATGTGGAGCATTCTTCTACTTCAACTTCAACTTCATCTTCAGGAATGGCACTTTCTGCATGTCGTTGTCAATCATCTCAGTCTTGTTATGCATTAAATGTATCTTCTTCTTCTCATTCTCATGAGTGGCTCATTGATTCTGGAGCCTCTTATCACATGGCCAAAAACAAAGCCATGTTTTCTTCTTTACATGATTGTAACACCAAAAATATATATGTTGGTGATGATAGATCTCTTAATGTTGTAGGGACTGGAACTGTTCATCTTGACAATGGTCAGTTTAATGATGTATTATGTGTTCCAACCTTATCCAGCAACCTTCTATCTGTATATCAGATAACTCATTCAGGTGAAGGTAAAATTGTTGAATTTTCACCTCATGATGTTGTAATCAAGGATCTAAGAGATCCTAACCAGATTCTAGCTACTGGTATTGCTGATGATTCCACAAGGTTGTATAAGTTTCACAACTTTGGGTCATCAAATCTTCCCTCAGTATTTGTTGCTCATAATGATGAAGTGAGCAAACTTTGGCATGAGCGATTTGGTCACTTAAACTATCGCTCCCTTCAGCATCTATGTAAAGAAAATATGGTGACAGGTCTTCCTATGGTATCTTGCAGAGATGGTGTTTGTTCCGGATGTGTACTCGGAAAACATCATCGGGACAGTTTTGACAAACGTGCCTCTTGGCACGCCTCGGCCCCTTTACAGCTTGTTCACAGTGATTTGTGTGGTCCACTCCCTGTTGCTTCATTCTCTGGCTGCAAGTATTTCTTAACTTTCATTGATGATTTCTCCAGACGCACTTGGGTATACTTCTTAAAACTCAAGAGCGAAGTATTTAACACATTTTTGGCCTTCAAAGCCTTTGTTGAAAAACAATCTGGACATCAATTCTTAAGCTAAGAACTGATAATGGTGGAGAATATGTTAAAAACACATTCATCAACTTTTGCACCGAAAATGGAATTCAAATGCAACATACTGTTCCATACACTCCACAACAAAATGGTGTAGCTGAAAGGAAAAATCGCACCTTAAAGGAAATGGCTAATTGTATGCTGCAATCTAAAGGACTCAGTCTTTAGTTTTTGGCCGAAGCAATTTAAATTGTGCAAATTATATAATAAATCGCACTCACTAACTAAGGTTTCTAAAGAATATCCACTCCAGAAGAACTGAAGTTCCATAAACCAGATGTAAGTCAACTTTCGTATTTTTGAAGTGAAGCATGGCCCATATATCCAGATGAAAAGCATAAAGCTTTAAACCTAAGAGTGAAGAAATTATACTTTTGTTGGATATTCTGAAGATGTAAAAGGTTATAGACTTATTCCATTTAAGTCCAAAAATGTTATCATTAGAAGAGATGTAAAATTTGATGAAAATAAATCGGCCTGCGAGCCTAGTCCGGCGGATGTGCCACCTCTTTCTATCTCTTCTACTTTTGAAAACATTTCTTCTTCAGATGATGAAAGTGAGGATGATAATCCTCCACCACCTTCTCAGGATCCTCAACTTCCAAGATGGGTCCGTGCTACTCGGGATGCAGCAGGTGATCTTGTCCGTGATCCTACAGATCAGCGACGTACACGTTCCTCAGTTTGAAAAGCCTCTTCTTTACTGCTCAACTCAGTAAATCATGATCCTGACACTTTTGCAGAAAGCTTCCGGCCATCCACATTGGGGAAGCAAGTTTATGAATGAAGAATATCATTCATTGTTGGCAAATGATACATGGGATCTTGTTCCTCTACCAAAGGGATGCAAACTTGTTAGATGTAAATGGGTTTACAGAACCAAGTATGGACCAGATGGGAAAGTGATAAACATAAAGCTCGTCTTGTTGCTAAGGGCTTTTCACAGGTTGAAGGCATTGACTACACTGAAACCTTCTCCCCTGTTGCCAAAATGAACTCTCTCCGCCTTGTTCTTTCCCTTGCTGCCTCCTTAAAATGGGAAGTCCATCAGATGGATGTTAAATCTGCCTTCTTGCATGGGGACTTGCATGAAGAAATCTATATGGAACAACCCATTGGCTTCATCCAAACAGACTCCAGCCTTGTATGTCGACTTAAGAAATCTCTTTATGGTCTCAAGCAAGCTCCTCGGGGCTTGGTATGCCAAAATGGATAGCTTTCTTTTAGAATCTAGCTTTTCTAGGTGTTATTCTGACAATACTGTCTACACCAAGAAAGTGGGAAACTCTCTTATCATCCTTGTTCTTTATGTTGATGATCTTATTCTTACTGGTAGTGATCCCAACCTTATAAACCATGTGAAGTCCAGCCTTAAAAAGAAAATTGAAATGACAGACTTAGGACACTTACACTATTTTCTCGGTCTTCAAGTCTTGCAATCCAAGGAGGGTATTTCCCTTTCCCAGTCCAAGTATGCTTGTGATATTCTTCGTCATTTTCACATGGAAGATTGTAAGCCAGCTCCTTCTCCCTTTCAGTCTGGAGTCAAACTTTCAGTCTCTTGTACTTCTCCTGAAGTTGATTCTACCTTATATCGTCAACTTGTAGGAAAACTCTTGTATTTAACCCATACTCGTCCTGACCTTTCCTTTGCTGTTGGCCTTGTTGCTCGTTTTATGCAAAACCCCGGTGAAAGTCATTGGAAAGAAGCTAAAAGAATACTTCGTTATGTTCGAGGTACAGTACAGTTTGGGATTCATTACAGTGCCAAAGCAGCTCCTCTATTATTTGGTTTCACTGATTCTGATTGGGCTGGTGACCCTGATGATCGGAAGTCTACTGCTGGTTATGTCTTCACTCTTGGTTCAGGACCTATTACATGGGCTTGTAAGAAACACGCTGCCATTTCTCTTTCGTCAGCAGAAGCAGAGTATCGTGGTGCCGTGGAAGCTAGTAAGGAAGCCTTGTGGCTTCGTCAGATCCTATCAGAGTTTGGCTTTCAGTAGCAGCATTTGACTACACTTTGGTGTGATAATCAAAGTGCCATTCAACTATGCAAAGATCTAATCCAGCATCAGCGTAGCAAACACATTGAACTACACATGCACTTCATTGGAAAGCTCATTCATGACCATTTTCTTGAATTGCAATATTGTTTAACAGATGATCAAGTTGCAGACATCTTTACAAAGACTATCACGGAGGCGAAGTTTACTAAACTTCGATTTATGGTTGGAGTTCAGGAAGTTGTCACTAAGGGGGGATAGGCTCTAGTGCCTCCTTCCTTCTCCTATTGTGTCATATTTGTAAATCCTTCAATCCTATCCCAAGTTGTTCTTAAGGGGGGATGTAAGGATATTCCGACACATAGGAAATAGTTAAGTTCAACTTGGTCTAGTATAGAGTTAGGTATAGAGTTAGGTAAAGTGTTTCTTTACCGTTGTACATTTTGTAACTTACAATCCGACGGTCACGATATGTAGTGATCCGACGGTTCATTCTCTCCTCGGTATTACCGACACTTGATCCGTGGCTTGACACCCGATTGGTCCATGAATTCTATTTAAAGCGCATGGAGGGTCATTTGTAGGTTAACCGTGCATGAGAGAAGCTTATGTAAATTTTCATTCTTTTATTAATAAATTGCCTGTAGTAGCCACGTTGGCGCAGGCCGTGGACTGTTTCCCTCTCTGAGGGTTTTAACCACGTCAAAATACTGGTGTATTGATCTGTGATCTGTTTGTGAGTGGTGTCCTTTTGGTGTTCTGTCTGAGGAACTTACCCTGTAAATTCCTACAAGTGGGTCCATGAGACACATTACATAAGACCTATTCAATTTCTCATTGGCTTCACTTGAAACTATGTTGGAGGTTGACGGTCGAGTCACTAGACAGAGTTCCACCAACAATCCAGCTTGGCCCTCCCCATTCATCTATGCATGAATGCTTTGGTGACTCAAGGCCCATTGGACTCTTAACACATTTTGGCATCACGGTGTTCAATTGTCGTCTTTTCATGTGTCGCTACAATGTTCCAAAGGCCTGGAGGTTCAAATTTGGGCGAGAGCTACTATGGTCAATGCCATATCAGACTGGGGGATGATCAACCACAACTATTTTTTAACTATTTGATTCCTTTGAAATCTCGAGTGGCGAGCACCAAATTGGATAACCATTGACATTTTTTACCTCAGGTTCTATTGGGATGTTGTTAGCTAGATTCATAGAGATACCCCATAGGCTCGAAGATCAAGCACTAAAGATCTAGATCTTGGTTTGTTAGGGTTAAAGGCCATGGATTTTAGATCTCGAATTGTAATGAGTGAGAATGATGAGTGGGAAGGTATTTATCCCCAATTCATAATGCAACATTTCATATGGCCACAATCATGGCCTTCACAATCCTTTACCAATGTTGAGATAAACATTGGTATGAATCACTCTTGATTCATAAATTTAATAGAAGGGACATGGTTCCAAAACATAATCCACATAGATTGTAAGCTAATTAAAAATGGTCGGATAGGCATTCCAACTTTTTTGAACTTTTTTAACCTAGCATACAAGGTCAAGGCCATGAATTGACCAATTAACTATTCATAATTAAAAACATAGGGTTATATACTTGATGTAAGAGAATTATAGTTCATTCAATTGAATGCATGGCATGCATATGCAATTCATACATAGAACACAAACTCCATAATTTAGGTAGACAATAGATACAAAACAGTCCAAATATTTATTTATCACTCAACATATACATGACTCGTAAGTATTGAACTCTGAAACAAAATAAATAACACTATACATTTAGATAGCCATGGACATCTGAGGTAGTTTTCAACCATGAATACATAGATATTTAAGCACTCATTCATGAATCATACAAAAACATTTATCATCTTGTTATCACATCTTAGCATAATTAATCATTCATAAATCAAATGGGAATAAACCATTCTACATATCCGAATGAGTTGAATTCAATTTTAAACTAGAGAAGGGACTCCCACTCTCCACCCAAATAAGGGCCAGTTACACTAAAATATGTCCTACAAATGACCACCCCAAGCCAAATCTACAAGGAATTGATTGCACAGGGGATACACACCAATGGATTGGTCAAGCTCTGAGGAGTTTCAAAACGCAAGACTTCAACAAAATTTGATAAGAGTGTGTTACTCAACTTTGAAGGATTGATTCACTTTTGTAGGTGCTTTAACAATATATTGACAAGCACTAGTCATTTTACAGTGAACAAAAAGAACTCGGTAATTAGGCTATTTAATGGAAAATAGGCAAGCTCTAGTGGTTTCACAACATACAACAAGCAGCGAGTGGTTGAATGGTTTGACAACAAAGAGGAAAACATGCAATAAATTAGTGGTTTAACAAATTGGAAAGCACTAGTAATTTCAAAGTCAACAACAAGCATTGGGTAATCATGTGGTTTAACAATATATGAGAAAGTACTAGTAGTTTCACATTGCACTATAAGCACCCAATGATTAGGTGGTTTAACTCAATACTCGCAAGTGCTAGTTGTTTCATAGCCAACTGCAAGCACCCAATGATCAGGTGGTTTAACTGAATATGGACAAATTCTAGTTGTTTCATAGCCCACCACAAGTACCTACTAAATAAATTTTATCTTTGATCTCCTCACTAGTGACACGAGCTGTAAAAAATGAAACAATTTATGGTTTTAAGATAGGAAAAGAGCTTCGAGAGCATCCACCTCCACCAATTCAAAAACTCCAACATAAAAATCCTAGAGATCACTGAAATCTAATTCCATGTTGGGTTGCATTTATATAGGTTTCCCTTGTGCATCCCTTGGCACCACCGAGAGGGCATCACTTGGATTCTTGATGCATCCACTCCCAAGGGTTGTCTCTTTAGGCTGCAAGAGGGGGATATAAATATCGGTGCCATCTAGCCAACCTATCTTTTCACAACATAACCATTGGCGGGTTTACCAACTCCATATCGGCCTAATCGCATCTCCTTAAAAACATTGAACTGAGAAAAATGGTTTTTCCTAGCTTCAAAGGTTTTAGCATTAAATTCAATAGGATATGGGTACAAGCCTTTTTAGTTTATGCAAATGAATCCAACATTATTCCCTCAGGATCTAATCAGTTGGTCATCCCATTACTCTAGCAAGTTCAATTTAATTAAGTTAATAAATTCCAATTGCTAAAACAAAGATCTTGCTAGGAGTAGTTACCCACATTGGATTCAAAATTACATAAAATGTTTATAAATGTAATATTCAACATAAGGGATGTTAGAATAGGGAACTTATTAATCTTCACCAATGTAACAATAGTACTGAGTCTTTTTGAAAAATCATTATCCATCCTATCCCTATCAGCCACTTAAACCTTATATGGGTTTCTTTAAAATGCACATGTCTAGCTTCTACTACGTTTTCAAATAGGGAAAAAAGAGAGAATAATTTTTAAAAGTGAAGCCAAAACATGTCCTCGGCCTTGGAGGAATTGTCCTCCAAAGTTCCATCATCACTATGTGAACCATGAACACAATCCAACAAATTTTTCTTCTTCAAAAAAATTAAAGTAGAACTTGGAATCTTCATCTCTTTCATCAATATGTTGAAGTTTGGCTCAAACTTCACCTCCCTTAGCAATGCATACATCCTCTCTTTAGACCTTCAATTCTAGGTTTGTTACTTCTTTATAAATATTTGTATTGTGAAGATTGTTTTTATAAAAATGTTCAAACCTCCTTAAGTTAGCTCCTCACATCCTTGAGCCCCTTCCTCCTCCTTAGAGCCACTAGGCTACCCCATCCCCTCATAAATGTCACCATTCAACATATAGCAAAAACCAACCAGATTATCTAAACTCTATCCCCTTGAGACATTGGGGGATGATATAATTTTATAATCACCATCAACATTGTATCCACAATTCAAAGTTTACTAAGTGAACTTACCATCCCAAGATTCATAAAAGTGCCCTAGTCTCACCTAAATCAACTTATTTCTTTACGTAATGTTGCTCGAAGTAAACCATCCACTGGATTTGATGCCCTTATCTTTTCATTTTGGGTTAAAAAACCATAATGAAGCCTTACATCTTGTCCATGCATGTTAATCAAGTCGCCAGACATTTATTCTAGCACCCCCATCCCATGACCAGACCATTCAAACAAGTTTAAATTCCCCCCAAGTATCCACTTAGTAGCGAGGAGTAAATAGGCCATCGAGTCCCAAGGTGCACCTCTCTTGCTACAAGAGTTTAGAGCATGGAACAAAAGAAAGCCCATTTTTTTTATGAAGCATTAATGTGATCCATAAACACATGTTCTCATGATATGTACCTTGATATACTATTCAAAAACTAGGTCAAATTTGATTATAAAGTAACAGTGCTTGCCAAAAAGCTGAAAAAAGATTTATCATGGCCCACAAATTGGATTTGGAATCTACAATAGAGATTAAGAATGATGTTGATGATTAAACCCTAGGAAACAAGTTATTAAATTATATTTGCTTTGCATAGTGTGCAAATGAATGTACTAGATAAATTTGTTAAGTGAACATTGGATAATAAACTTAGAGAGGAGCTTTTGAATTGTACATGTTGTAATAATAGCCTTAATGTCATAAACATTTCGGCTAATTGGTAAGCCATAAATATGATTGAGGGGACTCTTTGTTGCAAGTATAAACTTTATGTTGTATTATTTTATACTTTGTATTTGGTTGAGATGTGAAATATAATTTGTTATTACTCAAGATACAAAATCTTTTTTCATACTTTACAAATGAATGGTATCAATATTCTATAATGGTGACCAAACATATAACTTATAGAATATAACTAGCATACCCTAAAATCAAGGAAAGGGAATGTGGGGAAGGCAACACTCACTAGGAAGAGGTTAAATTTTGATTATATGTAAATGTATTGAATGCAAAATTAACATTTCATTTAAAACAAGTGTTGTATCTACCTTGGTCTCTATGAATATTTCGAATATCAAAATTTTTAAATGCATATTAATAATTTGAGGATATTTATGAATTTATTGTAAAATGCAATTACTTGATATCCCACCCAATAACCCACACAAATTGATGACCTTGTTGAAAAATTAGAGTTATAATTGCTAGTTATATGGTGGCCATAAAAACATTAGAGTTGTGCTAGAATTTATAGCCTAGTATCTTTTAGTCATTTTAACCTATAACCAAAAACCCTTTGTTAAAATTAGGGCTAAAGCTTCCAACACACACTGCACTATGATTTAGTGAAATGTATATAATTTAGTGAAATGTATTTGAATCATACTAAAATCAATGTTCAAGAAACAGAACTCTTATGCCATTTATCAAGTCTTCAATATAATGAAATCCATCCGAGAAAATTGAATGAAAATTGTTATGTGCAACAGAGTAATCAAAGTTCAACAAAATAATCAGAGTTCAACAGAGTAATTAGAATTTATAACAGAATACTTAGAGTTTATTACAGACTCTTACATAGTTGAAAGCATTTTAAAAATAATAGTTTATTATAGAGTTTATTACAGAATTTTACATAGTTGAAACCGTTTGAAAAATTATTTATATTTTATAGATTTCCTATAATGGAACATTAATTTTTCAAATAGCCTGCACAGAGAAATTCTAAGATGATTATCTAAATATTTAGCTCATAAAAAATTCTCGTAAATTATTGTAACTGGATATTTTTAGTGGACTTTTCACCCGTCAAAAATTCTCTTTTCAAAGAGTTTTTAATAAAAACCAATAACAAAAAAATAACTACTTTATTACAACTTTATTTAACTTATAAAATAATTTATATTTTATAGATTGTGCACCAAATTCTCAAACAATACTCTACGCCAGAATAAATTAATATAATCCTGTAAAAAACATGGACGCGTGTTCTAAAAACACGGCCTTACAAATTTTTTCCATTAAAAGGCAAAATCATATAAAATGCTTATATAAAAACAAAATTATATCCATTAAAAGTCAAAATCATATAAAATTCTTACAGTAAAAAACAAAATTATATAAAAAAATGCATTTGGGACACAAAAGTCACTAAAAATTCATACAAAGAATATGCTTTGCTTCAAAAATACGCATTCTCATTATTTGAACTTATCCAAAATAAAATCTGCATCTTGATAATTAGATCTTATTCAAAATTCCATATTGAAAAATAATCATTTTCTATCAAAATCTATATTCTAATAATTTGACTTTATTCAAAATTGTATATTTAAAAAAATCATTTTTTATAATTTACGATCACAAAGGGGCACATGTAAAATCAGTGAAACAAATTAAATTGGGATTGTACCCAATAGTTCACATCTCACGCTGAAACCATGCTTGTCCTTCACGATCAACTTGTTCTTTACTTTTTTTGGTTATAGGGTTCATTTGGAGATAGTTGAATGCATTTATTTTTTACCATAAATCTGTTGTTGTCTGTTGTTGTTAGAGAAGTTGTTATAAAATCCCTAGTTTATTTCAGGGAATCCGGGATGACAGAAAAAATAAAAAATAAAAAGATCAGACTTCCAGACATGGGCAAGTCTTCCCTATGGGTTAGAAAAAAATAAAAAGATCAGACTTCCAGACATTGGGCAAGTCTTCCTTATGGGTTTTTATTAGATGGAACTTATCTAAATAGGAAATGTGGATACAGGGAAGTCATTGTTTTGGAATTAGGAAAATATTTCCATTTCTAATGGTAGGGGTGAAAGGACAAACAGTAAGGCTGAAATACTTATTCTATATGGTGTCTAAATAGCTTCAACTATAATCCAAAATAGTTGGGACTTGAGAAAATTCTGATTTATGGGGATGATAAAGACATTATTTACTAGCAGTTGTCCCAAAAGGTACAAAAAGAGGCTGATAGGATTATTACATTGGAATTGTTGAATTTTTCTAGAAGAGTTAATTGGTTTGTGGAAAACCTTGTTTTCTTGCACTGGATCATTGTGCAATTACTTTTCTTTAGATGTTTTGTTTATATCTATATTACAAGGAACACATTGAATGTCTTATTTCATTTTAGAGTAAGTTAATTACCAAAAATCAAGAGGTTAAGTTAATTACCCAAAATCAAGAAACCTCTATAGATGGCCAAGCATATACGAAGAATACATCTCATTCATATCCAATACCAAATCTATCTTTTCTTTTCTTTGAGTAAAATTTCAAAGGCATGAACACATGCCATTTCATATGCGCAATAAACCCAACTTCTGAAATTTCAATGCTTGGATGCATCCCATTCATATGTTACAGTAAACCCATATTTTCCTTAAATTTCAGTCCATAAACACGTCCCTTCATGAGCCATAACAGAACCACAAAAAACAAAACCCCCTGACCTGTTAATACATTATCTACTCTCTATTATCTACTCGAGAGAGGTAAGACGAAAGGACATCACGGATCTTCCACGGGAATGCGAAGTAAGACTAAAGAAAATCACTAGCTACGGATGTTTCATGTCTCCATATGGCCTTGATAAATCTTCGTTTATTTTGTAAATTCAACAATTTGATTGCATTTTAACACTATAAATACTAAAAATGAGCCCATAAAGAGTAGATAATCAAGAAGGAAGTAAATACAATAATTCGATTGCATTTTAACACTGTAAATACTAAAAATGAGCCCATAAAGAGCAGATAATCAAGAAAGAAACGCTTCAATCACAGACTGGAAATCAGGAATGGTGATTATTTTATAACGACCGAATCCACATTCTAACAAAATCTTCTTCCATTCTTTCTTTGTTCTTTCCTTCCCATTCTAACAAAATCTTCTTCCATTCTTTCTTTGTTCTTTCCTTCCCACCAGAGCAGTGCGCCACCATTACCAAATCAAATCCACCCAACCACCCAAAATATCCCCAATTAACTCATATGTTGTATTTAATTAAAGTTTTTTTTTTCAAATATTAAAACATGAAAGGCCTTATATTTCATCTCATTATATATTCGTGCCCAGAGCATATAAAGAATATATTTCCATTCTTTCCCCTGAATAGAAATTAAGATTTTTTCCATGGAAAAAGGAAAGTCGATGTAGAACAATTTAACTAATGAAAACAATAAATTATGTATGGCAACTTCCAACTGAAAGTGCAGTGTGCACTATACAGCTGGGTATTAGAGAGAGAGAAACAATCATATGGCCACTGGCAAACCAACTTACAGACCATAGCAGAGGATTTTTAGTATCAGAATTTTTTTTTATTGAAGTAACCTATAAAATATTCCTCTGGCATCTGGCAAGTTATATTCAAAATATTTAAAGAAAAAAGAAAAAATTAATGAAAAAATTACTTGCAATATTCAAAAGGAGGCCATTCTCATGTCACCCAGTGGACACGATGTAAAGGAAGATAATCGCAGTGACCCGACCGTCATCAGCGAGGTAGACTCTGCCTATTCAAGATAGACGTCCTCTGGAATTTGAATATAGCTAACGGGCAAAGAAATATTGAAACTAGCAGTTTCTTAGTCAGTGATGTTCACATTACAAGGGAAAGTCTTGCTGAAAGACAAGGGGCAGAATGCCCATTTTTTACTCGATGGCTCCAAAACTCAATATAACATCAATTTCATCAGGTAAAGGGACCTGTCAGTCCAGCAGTCCGTAAAATGACTGGCAAATACTAAATAGAGATCAGCGATGCAAATTACACTGAATCATACATTGCCTGGATGGCATAGACTCTAATATGAATAGCTCTCCATGCACTTGAGCTAGCCACAGTGCCTTTCTTGGTTATTTAGTGTAGTTGTTATAGTAAACTAAAGAGGATACGTAAAGTTCCTTTGCATCAATTATTATCCTCAAATCCCACATTTCTCTGAGAAGAGGGAGAGACATTGAACATTGCTATCATCCCATTGTATAGAAGTTACGCTGGCATCACCCCTGATCAAGGCTCACTGTAAAAAGAGTTGTCTACATCAGCAATCAATGGATGTGTCACAACTACTAGTACTAGTTACACATAATTGGTGGTCTTCCCTGCAAGTCTTAGCAGGCTGCCAATCTAGAGGCCACATTACCCCACAACACGACGTACTTTGCACCGATCATAGAGCAGCTGCCAACTACCAAATGATCGTGATCCATATCCATAATAGGCAGACCAGGAAGGAACTCTATGGTCATAACTCAATCTCAAGTTTTAACATACAAAGTGAAGTGGGTATGTTTAAAGGCAAATGCAACACGTTGATGTATTGGTAAGAACCCATAACTAATCTAAATCCCTCACACAATCACAGTGTGATTATCTGAGAGCCCCAGCTCCATTATCAATGTTGACTAATTGAACCGTCTCTAGAATCTAACCTACGAGCCTTATAATTACAAAAGGATTAAATTCCCGCTAGTATGAAGGAACAATGGCATATGCATCCATTGTTGTTCCCTTCCTAGTTCAAATTTGAAAACATAAAATTAAAATGACTCCAATGCAATACCTGCTGCTGTTTCGCAACCTGCTTTCTCAACTTGTTTGCCTGTTTTCTCAGAGCATCCATTGTTTTCCTGCTATCAATCATAAAGAGCCCACATTTCAGAAATCTCTATACAAATCCACATCAATATCCAAGAGCAAACAATGCTTAAAAAATTGGGAATTTGAGGAACAGTGTGCCTCTCAATAATTCAAAAATATTGTGGATTCAGATATTCACAGATCCACTCTCAAACATGATCAGGTGGGTAAACACAACCAAACGCTGGTTTCAAATCAAGACCTTAATATTAGTCAGACCTTCCGGTTGAGATCCCACGAGAGCCAATAATGCAATGCAAGCTGCAAAGGGGCTTCGTCAATCATTTAAAATGATTAAATGGATAAGTAACATTTATGTTTCGATCACAGCAAATTGATCGCAACAAAAGCCTAAAGGCAATTCACTATCTGCAGGGACATCAAATCCGCCCAGTTCTCTCAGAGCCGAGCGAAGGCCAGAAAGGATATGAATGAATAAAAAGTCATGTAGGAAGTAAATCATTCAAACACATAAGGAATTCAAAAGCCTCGATGCTTCTGTTTCATCCGTCGAATTCCCCTGCCACTTTGCAAAACTTGGTATGCCCTTTAATAATAGATTTTTTTTAAGAATACTGTAAAATCCATGCAATAAAGAAATAAACTAGAACAAGAAACAAGGCAAGCCAATGTAATGCAGAGTATTGAAAAAAATGATGAGATGAAAGTGAGAAGGCGCTCTGTGAGATGCCTAATACTATTCAGTGTTGCCAAAAGGTAGGGAAGAAGAACAGTGCTTGCCAAAAGCCAGGAAGAAGAAAAGCAACAACAATTGGCTGAGAAAAAACGGTAAAAATATCTTAAGAGTGACATAAAAGAATGGAAAAAAGCAGTAATCAACTCAACCCATATTTGGAAAAACAGTCACACTTCAAATCAACCTTGGAAAATATCTTACTTAAGTAAAAACATTGACAATTATTGATGCATAAAAAACCCTATCCACTTCACTGATTAAAAACTAAACACTATTTAATCCTCCCATGTTATCTATTTGGGTGAGGAGAATCGAACATCTGATTAACACTTTCCAACACATTCAATTTGGTCGGAGAATCAAATAGCCCACCTCCTATGAAAAAGAGGAATCACAAAGGCACAAGGTAAGATTCATTATGCTGCATATGAAAAAGGTGTAATATCAGATGTTGGATGCATCAATCATTCTTAGGAGTAGCCTGAAGAAAAGCGAAAGTATGTTTTTTCTTGAAAATATCGTATCCTACTCAACACATAAGCTTCATACATCAAAAGTAAAATTGAAGGGTCGGTGCGAAAAGGACGGACCTTTGCTTCATGAGATAGCAATTACACGATTGAAGCCTTTGACTGCCTAGGGCCACCAAACATTGTTGGATTCGAACGCTGAATGAAAAAATCGAGGGTATCCTATGTGCCTGAATGAAATTTTGTGGGTTGTTTTTTGCTCTAAATTGCGCAAATATATGACCATTTGGCTGTCAACAATGGTTTTCATCATTACCCACCCCTTGTTTGCTACCACAGATAAATACTCATGGCCTTCTGGCCTCCATATCTCATCTTCACGCCATTCTTCACCGTCATTTAACCTCCACATGCGGATATCCTCAGGTACCTCTCCATAGCGTATTAACACCACTCCCCCATCGCAGCCACTTAAATAAAGAGATGCCGGGTAATGGCAGATACTTCTGCAAACCTCTGGCAATCTAATTTCTGTCCAACTCCTCTCTGCAATAGCTAATGCTACCATGAAATACATTGCATTCCATTCAATTATCCAGTAAAACTTTCCATTGGAATAGAGACCCTTGCCACGAGGTTGAATGAAGCGCAGTGCTTTCATGGAAACCCTAGTCCATGCATTGGACTCTGAATCATAAATTTCCAACACCATTAATTTCCCACCTCCTTCTTCAACATTATTATAACCGAGCAAGACAGTGCAACGCCTCAGGGTAGCGTCGAAAGTCATTGCACTGAAATCCCAATTTGGGTCATTATGGGCAGGGCGAGGGAGTTGTCTCCAGGTTCTGGTAGCAGGATTGCATAGGGAAAGATCCAATCTGTCTTCTTCGTTTCTCATACAGAAGCAGATGCTCCGGTATGCATCTATAACGATTCGGCCATTTGGAGAAGGGGATTCGTAAAAGTTAATTCCATGACCACCGTGTGCTAATTCTATGACCCACGTTTCCTGATGTTGGGGATCCCAAGAGAGTTGAATGAGAAATGCAGGGATTGAATTCACTGAAAAGTATGGATCAATTATTCGCAGGGCATCCCCAGGAGGTAACAGATCTTTCCATCCTTTGCAGATAATCCTCATTCTGGCAACATCTCGAACAGGAAGCATTGCTAAAATCGAACGCAACAAATCGTCGGGCAAGGCTTCCATCTGTTGATGGGCAGCAGGAGGCACGAAAATTTACAGTGAATGATACATCAATGAACTGCTGCAGAAGACCTTAAATTGTTCCTACACCTCTCACCCTCCATTCCTCAGCTTCCATTCCTCAGAAAAAAGAGGTATATATACATTACACATTGGCACTACATTTTAACTCCACGAGAAAATTATGTATATACTTTACTACGACTCAATTTTTATTTTATTTTACATATATATATATATATATCACGAAGTTTTATTGCTCTTAACATAATATATATACTATATAACTACATTTATATTTTATGGATAGCTATACTATATTATATATTTATTATATTTATATTAATTATAAAAAAATATGTATATATATATATATATATATATATATATATATATATATATTAATCGTCTCCATAATATATATACTATATAATTACATTTATATTTTTATGGATAGCTATACTATATTATATATTAATTTTATTTATATTAATTATAAAAATAGATAATATACAATAATTGTTTCTAAAGGTTCAAAAGTACATCCAAGGAATATAAGATTTGGAAAGATCATCTTGGAAACTAAATCCCTAAATAAAAAACTCTTATTTTTAAGAGAATAAATATGAGACAGATTATTTGAAAAAAATTGAGAAAACTATAAGACTAAGATCAACCTTCTACTTCTTACCATTGATAACACATTATTATGTATATTAGCTTGTCCTTCACACTTTTAAAATTCATTAAGTAAATGATACTATGGAAGGCAATAGTTCACACATTATTTTGTGTAATATTTCAAGGTTGTATGAAGTTCTATAGGGTGAGTGATTGTGATTATTATTTTGTGTAATATTTCAATGTTGTACGAAGTTCTATAGGGTGAGTGATTGCGATTATTATTTTGTGTCATATTTCAGTGTTGTACGGAGTTCTATTGGTTGAATTATCGCAATTAGCGCATCATAGGCTTAATATTTAGCTACAAGACTGTAGAGGAGAGGGAGGAAAAGCTTTTGCAGAGAAGAGTCAACAAATGCTATATTGTGGTATCCATTGCTCATTGTGCTTAGTTTATGACTTCATTTTTCAACCTTGTACATCTAAGGGTTTATCTACTAAAAACATCCTCTAAATCTCGTTATGTGTCATTATCTATACTCATACCTTTGATCCCTATAGATTCTTCCATTGAATAAGTTGGCATGTTCATGGCATTTTTGACATGTCAAGGAAATGTGTTCATAGTCCAAGTTTATGGAAAAGCTAATGAGACACTTATACAAAAAAATATTATTGCTTAGGTGGTATATCTACCATACTTGGTGACATATAGGATTTTGACAAATGATCCAAGGGTATTTTCTATTTCTTCCAATGTTTTTTCTCCCATAACTCGTAAAATAAGGAGTACATGTGAATCCTTATTGATGATTTTGTAAAATATTCCTTTTTAGGAGAAAAATGTTATGTCCAACAACTCAAATTTAAACCCACCAAGTAGAAGAACTATGGCCCTTCTTCAAATATTTTTTCTCTATGCTAAATACAAGCAAATATGGCTATAAATAATCCTTCTAATTTTTTATCAATATGACCTTCATATTTCCATTTAGATTTAACCCATCCTAATAAATCATTCTCAGAGGGAAAAACAATCATGAATTTCCATATCACTACATGATATTTCATACTCTATAGGTAATGACCAATGCTAGAGGAAGTAACTTCATACCATTATTTTTCTGCAATCGATTTTCAGTATGTTTCTTCTACGAGTACTATTTGTCAAACATGTCATCCTTCATTGGTTTCTGTCCTAACCCCACTGCATTTCATCTTCAACATGGCTCACATTCGACGCCCCTATGACAACATATTTGAACGATTTGTTTATAAAGTCTATTTGGATACTTACTACCATCGAGCATGAGTAAGACCACCACTTCCATTGAGCACAAGTAATATTGTAGCCACCTACTCTGAAATCTAGCCTACTTTGCTACCAAATGTATTTTTGGACCCTAAGCACTTGCATCTATCTTCCTTGCCCACCTCCCAATCTTTCTAGATTAAAAAATGTTTTCATCTTTATCAAACCAATAATAGATTGATAAATCACGAGATTCATTCTTTAAAATTCTTTTACGAGCTGCAATACTAATATTGCACCCATGAGTGATTTGTACTTAGGTGGCTCCACCTTCATAGATGATAATTAGTGTTCTATACTCGTGAATTCCCTAGATTGTTTCCATTATCATCAAACTTTATAACTCCTTTTATTTGGTGTTTGATGTTGTTTATGATTCTAAAATGCTAGATTAATGAATATGAAGTGTTATCTAGCTACAAGCATTTAAAGGATGAATTAGAGATGTTTGATGTTTTAGAAGTGGAATAGGAAGATCCATGTTTGTTCACTTGGGAATTCTAAATCATAAGAATAGTCATGTATTAGGTCTTTTAGACTAACATCAAATTATCATGCTTCTTTATATTTGGGTTTTGATGTTATTTATGGTCATAAATTGCTATATAAATGAAGAGAAATTGTGTCATCTAGATATAAACATTTAATAGGCGAATTAGACTTGTTCAATGTTTAAATAATGGTGCAAAAACATCCATATTTATTCAATTTAACATTTTAAATCATTAAAAATAAATTAAGAGGGATTGATGCTCTTAATTCATATGACTTTAAATTTTTTTAAATAACATGATTGTTAAATTCAAATAATTTTTTAAATCTATGACACCATTTGACGTTAACAACGAAAATTCAGATGAATTTGTATCCTTTTAATATTTCTGAACCTATGAACTTCCCAACTATAAATAACAATACCTAAACTACTACAATTTACATTTTTAACTTAAATAATATATCAAATTGAGCTATGTTGTAACTATTATAGGGCTATAAATGAGGGCATAGGAGACCTCAACAACTTACAAGGACTTTGGTTCATAGAAACCGTTTTAGCAGAGCTCGGGCATTTGGTGAAGCTCAAGGTCCTGAGTTGGATCTTCAAATATATATTTCAAGGACTGAATTTGTTCATAAACTATTGTCTGGTCTACAGTTGGGTGAATTCGTTCAGAAACCATTGTTTTCTCCACAGTTGGATTCATTGTGATCACCAAATTCTCAGCTACAACTCTTTGTTCTCACTCCTCTATTGATCCAAAAGTTATGGAGTTCAGTAATTTGCATAGAAAACTTTGAGGCATTTGAGTGTCAACATTGTATCCTCAGACTAAATGGTGACCACGGGAGCTGATAACTTGTAGGCTAAGCTGGTGCTTCTTGGCAATATAGGTACAGGAAAATTTGAATTATCACGAGTCGAAAATTGGCTATGAATGAGATGGCTGTAAAATTTGAGATATGGGACACTGCAGAATAGGATAAATATCATAACTTGGCTTCCATGCATTATTGTGTTGTTGTTGCAACTATAAATTCTTATGACATAAAAAAATCATATTCTTTTTCTTCAGCAAAGAATTGGGTGTTGGAGCTTAAAAGGCAAGGCAACCCAAATTTGGTTTTGGCCCTGGCTGGAAATCACGGGAAATAAGTCCAAGGAAATGGTTTATTTTTTATGGAAATCTTAGCAAAGACATCGCAAAATGTGAATGAATTGTTCTATGAAATTTCACGGATATTACCTAAAGCCTGACTAGTGGAGTAGCCTACAGGCATGGTTCTCATCGATAGAGCTATAGAGAGCGCTATAGCTTACTCTGGTTGCCCATAATCCCTTTATTTCTTGTCACTTCAAATTTGAAGATGCCCCTTTCAGCTATAAGAAATTATTCTATTCACATAACTTGCTACGGTTATCATATCTAGAGAAGATGGTGGGCGGTTTAGGCTTTGTTTAAAACTTTCTTTAAGGAATTTAGCGTTTATATTTTATATTCTTAAATATACTTTAAATAGTGCGATGGACATCTACACAAATGGCCATAGATTAAAAAATGAAAAGCTGATCATTGTTTCTTTAAATAGTGGGATGAACATGAAAGAAAAATGGGCATAGATTAAAAAATCAAAATCTGGCTTTTGTAAGTGGTAAAAAATTGTTGCTTCTTAAGAGATTAATTATTTGATTGAATCTTTCCAGTGTCTAAGGCTACCAAACGTTCTTGGATTCGAAGCCTGAAATAAACCATTGAGAGAATCTTATGGGTCTATGAAGCCACGCTAGTAATGAATTTTTCTGGATGATTTTTGTTCAAATTTCCATAAATATACTTCCATTTAGTTGTCAACAATCATTATCCACTCGATGTTTACTACCACCAAATAAAAATTATGGCATTCTCGGATGCATATATCATGCAATTCATGTCATTCCATGACTACTACAGCAAGGGTACTTTTAAGACATTTTTTTAAGACAAAAGGAATCTTTTGTCTTAAAAAATTATTTTTTTAGTTATTTTACATTAAAATTTAATATCAATTGAATTGTCTTAAATATAAAATTTAAGACAAAAAATGTTTGGGACAAAAATATTTTAAGACAAAACTTTATATTTAAGACAAAAAAAGTTAAAGTAAAAAATATTTTAGACAAAACTTTAAATTTAAGACAAAATTATTTTAAGATAAAACTTTATATTTAAGACAAAACCAAATTGAGACAAAAAAGAATTGAAGGCAAAAATCTATATTTTAGATAAAAGGAGTTTAAGATAAAACTTTATATTTAAGACAAAAATAGTTTTAGACAAAAATATTTTAAGACAAAACTTTATATCTAATACAATGGCCACTTAAGACAAAACCCATTTAAGATAATTAGCAATTAAGACAAAAACATATTCATTTATAACTATTATCTAACAACTACGAAATTAACTTTGACAGTGTGCCCTAAGTCCTCCATCTTGTAGGATATTACTGCCCTGCACCTATATAGATGTTGTTATTTCACTTACCATTCATGTTATCTTATATAAAGACAACAATTTTTTGGGCTTTTCTTTTTGTGGCGGTAGCCGAATTTAAAGAATGCGACAACTTTTCCTAAGAATATTTCCTGGACATTAATTCCACTTTTGTCCCTTCAATCTCTGTTGATACGATTAGAGACAACTTGTTTGATGTTACATTCAACCCGTGAGTCAATTTGGTGCTTACTATTACAGAGCAGTTGATGAACTAACTAAACAATGGACTACTTCTCCTGGTTATACCTCAAATTTGAATTTCCCTTAACATGCATCCCCTCAAACTTTGGATCTAGCTTAGGGTAACCACCTGAAAGAAAGATTGCAATGTGGTTGGCTTATAATTGGGTGGAGAGTTGAATTCCTCCCTTCATTTTTCAGTCATCACTAAAGATAGAGATAAGTGTACATTGCTTATGTGTATTGCCTTATGGAGTGTGATAAATCTTTTTACATTGTGAATGGTTGAATATCTTATGTGTTTGTAAATGTAAATGAATGTATAAGTTTTGATGCTCACTATATCTTCATGATTAGAACAGGTTTGTATGCACATTAATTTTAAAATGTGCCTAGAATATGCTATTCACTTTTATGTGAGTGGTGAATGCACAATTATGTGTTCATATTGAGTCAGTTGATTTCCAAATTTATGGGTATGCTTAATTTAACCAATCCCTATGCTAGTTATTCTATCAAAACTGAGAATTTAGGTATCAGAAATTGGACCATGAGTCTCGAAACTATAGGAGGGTGAGCACACAAAAATTGTAGTTTTACTTTATGATCCTAGCCTAGGTTTCTTTTTAGTCCATATACGCTATGCTTTCATGGTCGAGACGAAGTGATAGAACATGACTTTGTTGGCATGCTAGCAGGTCTCACCTAGTGGGCATTGGTGAAACCACACCCTAGTGGAACCATCTTGTGTGTATAGACACCAAGCATAATACATCGACCCTAGTGATCAAATTTGAGGTAATGGAAGGGTTTATACACATGGCCAAATGTTGTTTTATTTTGGGTGAGAAGCCTAAAGTCCAAGAATGTGGTCGAGGAAAAACTGGGAGTGTTGGGAACATTTTCAACCGCCCATCAGTAAGATATTTGTACCCTACAATAGTCTTATAGTGTAGAAATTAATATAATTTTTCTACTACTGATGCATTCAAACTGAAAACAAGAGATTACAAATTTCCTCTGCTATTCTGTGAAATCAAAATCACAATTTAGAAACACATGAAATGACATGCAACCATAAAAAAAACACAAGAACACAATTATTTATAGGGAAAAGCAATAGGGGGAAACCCTTCCACTAATTTTCATTAATCATATGAGAATGAGAAACTATTACAATGTCTTTCTTCAATCCTGAAGCACACCCTGCATTGTAAAATTATTCTTATACTAATTTTCCTGCTCTGGCCAACATTTAGTCAATTCAAGGCCCCATCTTTCTCTAATTTCCTTGCCCAATTCTTGAGGAAATTAGGTCCTAAATAATAAGGGAAATCACTATTTTATTTTGAAAATCCCAAGTAATTCATCACATGCCTCAACTCCCAACATGTACACTAAACTAGTATACAATTAATAATTACAATGTGCCTATTCCTCCACTTCAATCTCGCAATTAAAATTCCATGCATGTTTGGGCTATTTTTAGCAGATTGACTAGTTTAATTGAGAGATCATTGAGTTAACAACAATTCTACAACTCAATTATCCTTGAACTAACTCGACTAGTTGCTTGAGCTAGGTTAACTGAGTCAAACTCACAATAACTAAATTAGATTGCTAAATTTTAGCAACACTGCATGCAAAACTCTAATTCTAGCATATAACTCAAATTTACTGAGTAAACAATTAGACAAGGCCATGTCACACAATTTAACTACCATCCAAGTCATCTTCATGATTTGGAAAATCGAATTACTAATTTTGTCTTAGGAACAAGTCAAATTTAGCCTTTCTTGCTACATTTTCTAACACTCCCTCTTAGCAAGAAAGGGATTTTGAAACACTCACATCCTACACCTGTGGAATTTGACGTTTCCTCTTCACAAAGTCTTTTTTAATATATTTGCATCCTACTTCTCATTTTAAATGTACTGTAGGATCATAATTCTCATATGCACACAATTTTGCAAGTGATGGTACTTGATATCAATGTACTTGGACCATGATATCATGAAATACCAGAATCTTAGAGAGTTTGATACAACTCTGATTATCACAATAAATCATTGTTGAATCTATCTGCCGACTAAAAAGATATGCAAGTATTTTCCTCATCCATAGGGCCTCAAACCCTTCTTGAATTGTAGCCATGTATTCAACCTCTGTTGACCTGAGTGCAACATACCTTTGTTTCCTACTATACCAAGAAATATTTGCAAACCCAACACTGAAGATAACGCTCTAAGTAATTTTCTTGTCTGATGAAATCCCTCCCTAATCTGCATCAGTGAAGCCTTGGACCTTCACTCCCTTTTTCCTCCTCTACCATACCCCATACTTGGTTGTGCCTCTGACGTAGCTCAACAAATCCTTTGTTTCCTTCCAATAAAGCTTGGTAAGCTTCACCATGTCTTGACTCAACTGATTAGTTGTATAACGTATGTCGGGCCTTATGTTCACTAGATACATCAAGGATCCCATAAGATATCTATAGATGGTAGCATCTACTACCTCTCTTGAAGAAGCACTCTCCTTCCTCTAGTTTGTAGTTAGAGGTCTATCCATAGGCTTCCAATTATCCATGTAAAATCTTTGAATTATTTAGAGGCATACTTCCCCTGACTCACAAACATATCACCATCACCCTTCCATACTTCCATCCCATGGAAGTAATTTATCAACCCCATTTCCTTTAGCTCAAATTGTCTTACAAGGTCCTCCTTACAAGAACAAATCAACTACTCATCTCCTCTAAGTATCAAGTCATCAGCATACAATTCCAAGATAAGAAAATTTCCATATGCCACAATGTGATAGAGGTTGGCATCTCTTCACTTTTGGTGAATCCCAATCCACTGATATATAGAAGTCCATGTGTACAATGCTCAGGGTGCTTGTTTGAGACCATATAGGTCTCTTTTTAATCTACACAAATATCCTAGTCATATGTCTCAAATCCCTCTTGTCTCTCTATGTAAATGTTTTCCTCAACAAAACCATCGAGAAATGTGGTCTTCACATACATCGAGTGGACCTTCCACCCCAACTGTGTAGCTGATGCTAGATTCCTCATGATAAAAGAATATCTTTCAACTGGTGAAAATGTTTCCTCATAGTCCACTCCCTCTACCTAAGAGTAGCCTTTGGCCACAAAATCTAGCCTTGTACTTCTCGATGCTCCCATCAGCTGCATGCTTCACTTTGTAGAGCCATCTGAAACCAACCACTGAATTGTTCTCTAGCATTGGAACCTCCTACCATATATTTTTCTTCATCATGGAGTCATACTTCTCCACCATGGCACCAACCCACACTGGTTGATAAATTTCTTCCTCAAATGAAGAAGGATCTAACTCAATGAGCTTTGTAATGAGAGACATATACCCAATGTACCTGTCTAGGAACCTACTTCTCCTGCGCTAAGATGAAGGGCCTCACACATGCTCCTGTGCATCTTGTACCAATATGTCAGCTTCTCTCATTCTCTTCCTCCCCTCTATGAAAGATTCTGATTGAGTTGATGCCTCCACTCAGCCTCTTGTTTATACCTCTACATGTGTCTACTCCAAAAGCTCCTAAAACTCTGCATGAGGCTCCTCCTTAAGAACTATAAGCTCCTTCTATGGTGGGATACCCAAATCTTACTCTAGAGAGCATATCATAGCCTTCTCCTCATTAAATTTGACATCTATCGTCATTACTGCCACCATGGGTGATGACAAATACACCCTATAGTTATGTGGTTTCTCTATGTATCCTACAAAGACTCCCATATCAACTGCAAGCTCAAGTTTCTTCCTCCTATCCATGGAGACATGAAAATACATAGTAGCTCCAAAAAATATGAAATCTGATACAATAGGCTTCCTCCCATATAAAGCTTCAGGTGTGATCTTGCCAAGTCTTCGACGAGGACTCTAGTTCTGCAAATAAACTCTGTTTTTTCATGCTTATGCCCATAGGTGTAATGGAATTCCTTGATCATGCAACTTGGCTCTTTCTACTCCCATTATTATTTTGTTTTTCCTTTCAACCACCCCATTTTGTTATGGGTTATGGGCTTTTATCAATTATCTTCTAATAGCCTCTTTGGCACAAAAGTCCTTAAAGGTGCTAGATACATATTCTCCTCCATTATCAATTCTGAGGGCTTTCAATTTTTGACTAGTATCCTCTTAAACCAATGCTTTGAATTCAACAAATTTTGAGAAAATTTCATCCTTCTTCCATAGGAATAAGATCCAACAGTTTCTTGAAACATCATCAACAAAAATAACATAATACTTGTGCCTTTTTGAAGAGGTTGTAAAAAATCGTCCACATGCGACAGAGTGGACTCACTCCAAGGTTACTCTAGCTCTGTTATCACAGCCCTAGAAGGTGGATTTGACATATTTCACCAATGTGCATCCCTTGAAAATATCATGTTGGTCAAGGGTGCATTTTGAGAGACCGATGGTAATCTGTTGCATGATTTTTAAGGCCACACGGTGTCGGTGTCCCATGTATCCATGTGATAGTTCTCCAACATCCCAACTCTTCACTTCTCCTACCTTGCTACTTAGCGTAGTGAATGCTTCCACCTCAAGTTTGTATAGGTTCATCACACAAACTCCAACCTATTTTTGTTTTCTGATAGTTACATGTCTTAGAAAGGCTTTCCCCTTACTGAAAACAACATCATAGCCATGATCCCCCAACACAACTATAGAGATCAAGTTCTTCTTCATACAAATTCCTTTGGTACTGTACCACCCATCATCCCCAAGCTCTATCTGCATATGGAGATCCTTATCCTCTAGGCTACTGAATAATTCTTTACATCATGTCATATGGAATAAGGCACCTGAATATAGATACCACATACCCCCCATTACAATGTTTTCCATACATGCAAGTAGGGTGAAGTCTAATTCGAATTGTGAGGCAAGTGATTCACCTCCTCCTCCTCTTCAAGGCTTCTTGTTAGACTTCTTGTGCAGAAACTTTGTTCCATAGTGGCCAAATTCATGTTAGTGATATTTTTTTACCTTGCTCAAGTCCTCCTTGTAATTGTTTTGGATAGTCTCTGGTTTGATTTAGACCTTCTTTCCCTTTCCCTTATTTCCTTTTCCAACTAAGGACAAATTCTCTTCCTCCTCAAATTTTGATGTTATTTCCCTTTCCAAATAGAAAAGAGCAGTAGGTTGCAATGTGTAAACGATTTAACCATTTAATTTAAATAAAAAATAACGTAAAAAGTCAAACTCGAACCGGGGAAAAATATAAAACCATGATAAAAGGTAGGTTGCGATATTGAGTTTT